>PVJH01019234.1:0-43298 GCA_004026705.1 Nesogale talazaci | reverse complement strand
AAAAAAAGTAATCCTGGTTACAATAAAGTCACATTTCAATGTTGAATATTAGTATATTGAACTACAGCATTCGTTTTACTATTAGCCAATTCTGAGCACAGAAAGAAAGCACTTGTACATGTTCTAGAAGTGAAGGATTGTCTCAAATGGTTAGCTTCATCCTTTACAGCCAGTAGTTCCCTTTATAAAACCTGTGTGTCCCTAACATGCTTTGTAAACACTGAATTTTATCTGTTTACATTCCTTATAATAAATATAAGACAAGCCCTTTGTGGAGCAAAAAATAGGCGAATGCTTGTAATTATGTGATTACATCACACAATTATGGAAGAAAAAGGTGATATGGTCAGATTATATTGTTTAAGAGATTATATGCTCATGATGAAATAATCTTAAAATTCTGACACCTTGGGCTGAGCCCCGGTGGTGTAGTAGTTAAGTTCGGGACTGGGCCCAATAGCCTGGCAGTTCAAATCTAACAGCACCAAGGCTGGGTAGCTCCCATGACCACCAGAGGGCAGTGATGCCCCCCCCACCCCAATTTTTTTTTTGACACCTTATTCCAAGGATAGCTGAAAATTTAGTGGGCATGACATGGAGTGACTAATTTATTTTACATTCTTTGTCATGGGAGAAATCTAATTTCTCTTAACTTGAGCAGATCAACGCAATATCATTGTTCTTAAAGATGACAGGCAATGTTATTTGCTATGTATCAGTGTAGACAATGGCATTTTCCATTTGATAGTTTGGGCTATTGGAGTAGTTTTCAATGGTTGTAACAGAGTATGAAGGCATATATGTCTAAAATTACTGAGATAGGGTGATTATCACTCACTCCATCATCCAGGTAATGCCGACTCAGAGAGACTAAAGAAAGAACGCGCTGCCATTGAGTCAATGCCAACTCATCGTGACAGAACCCCCCTGTGCTTCCAGATGGAAACTGTTGAGGGGAGTAGACAGTCGTCTTTCTCCTGCAGGGTGGCTAGTGGTTTCAAAGTGTTGAGCTTGCACGGGGCAGTCCAAAGCATAAGTACTCCACCACAGGAAGGTGTAAACATATGAAACCTGGGTTATTATAATACACGAAGCACTGGCGAGTTGCTACAAGGTAGGACAATTTTACTTAATTTAAACTTGCATTCAAATTGACCTTTGGGTACTAATCTGACTCGGGAAAAGCCTATTCCTTTTGGCTATACGCCAGGCTGCTAACTGCAGGGCTGTGTTCCAAACTACCAGCTCTGTGGGAGGAAAATGAGGCTTTCTATGGTGGCAGAGGGACACTCTCAGACACTCGCCGGGGGAAGTGTTGCCCTGTCTGAAAGGTTGCTGTGTCGGCATCAACTCAATGACAGTCAGTTTGTTTAAAAAATTTCTTTTCTTTTAATCTAACCATCTGAGTTAGTCACTAGCCTTCAAGAGTCTACAAATACATATTAAATCCATCTTATTCCTACATTAAAAAAAATAAAGCCCAGAAG
The DNA here is from genome assembly GCA_004026705.1 of Nesogale talazaci. NCBI lineage: Eukaryota > Metazoa > Chordata > Mammalia > Afrosoricida > Tenrecidae > Nesogale > Nesogale talazaci. Next base: position 41,811 of record PVJH01019234.1, on the reverse strand, counting down.
GCTAAAAGTGGATATAATTACTTCTTAGTTTAAAAGAGGTGGTAGATTATTTTCTTTAGACTACAGTTTTAGTAGTAATGTAGACAATATGGATAAAATGCAAATTAAGTCCTTTATTTTGTAACACAGATCTATGTAGAAATATATGTGCAAAATATGTATATACACATAGAGATTAGTCTAAGTCATGAATTTGTTTGGGGGGGACATCACTGCCCTCAGGTGGGAGTACGAGGCCCAGCCTTGCTCCTGGAGAGCTGCTGCTGATTTGAACCACCAACCCTGTGGGCTGCAGTCCCGTGCACAATCTCAAAGCCATCAGGGCTCAGCCCTTAAGTCATGAATTTAAATGTATAGATTTATATAACCATAAATAGATTATTTCAGAATAAAATGTGGTCTAAAACTGACTTGGATATCATTGGCAGTCAGATTAGTACTGCAAACACAATGGTTTAGTTGTAAACAGAATGGTAAGTTCCATTAAGTATGCTTATTTAAAGTCCATTTTAAGCCTTAGAAATAAAAATACTTTTCTCATAGATTTGAGGCTGACTTCCCTAAAGAATGGGAAATAACTAGATAAACTGCCATCTATTCCAACATGCCCCAGATTATTTTATCTATTATTTTATATATTTTATTAATATACCTTTGCTGTAAATAGATATATTTTGACAAAAGAATATTTTAAAAGAATATATAGATAACACAACATGTTTCTATCAAGATTTGCAAACTATGTCATACACATAAACCACTTTCCCCAAAACCAGTCATGAAAACTTATCTTCAGAGAAACAAACATGAAAATGGAGGCTGGCCTTGTTTGCAGTATAGCTGATTAAACTAAGGGCATCTATAAGCAAGGTTTGGAACTATTTTAATGCAACTTCCTCTGATGGTTACATATTTGGCTTCAAGATCATCAGTTCAAAACTACTAGCCTTGTTAGAAATATGAGGTTTTCTACTCCCCTAAAGAGTAAACAATGTTGGAAATTCAAAGGGACAATTTTATCCTGCCCTACACGGTTGCTGAATCAGACTCACCTGGATGGTAGTGGGTGAGATGCAAAGTGAAATTCATGGGAATAGCAACTTTGTACATGAGGCAGGGTAGGAATGGAAGAATGGTATTCTCAATTTCCTTATTTTTCCTAAGACAAAAGACTTTCAGAATATCTCATGAATGTTAAAGTATTTGTTCATTTTAGCTTTTGTTCATTCTTCAAAATGACATGGCATAAAAATATAACATTAAACTATATTACACTCCAGTTATGATTTTAAAAGTTTTGATTTATGGTTCTTGATAGTATATGTGCATTGCATCTATCTGTGGGTGCACAGAAATATGTGCAGCAGTTCTCATACATAGCAGACTGGAAACTAAGCATCAAATACATTTGGAAATACTGTGCTCTATCAGTAGCACACCATGTTGTCAAGAAAGTCATCTATCCCTAAACTCACATGCATTTGCCTTTCTGACCACTCTCCTTCACACTGAACTAAGTGTCAGGTGGGTGTTTCTTTCTTTATGCTCGGAGGGCTGGAATCTGACCCATGGGTGGTCTCATGGTTATTTGGTTATGTGATTGGTGCATTGCTGCTTCCAGAATGAGCACCAAATAATGTGAAATAACAGTTAATATTAGTCAATCAAGTATGGAACCATTTAGCTAACATATTTATTTGTAATGTGTTAAATTTAATATTAGTGAGATCAATTATTTGTTAAATATTTTTTGGTGTTTGTTTTCTGCTTTATTAAACAACTCAGTACTTTAAGTGTAAGTTTTAATAGTAGTGACATTTTGGGATACTGTGAATTCTCAACATTCCTACAGAGTAAAACCAGTACAGCCATTCTTCAAATAGATGTTGATATTTGAGTCTTATAAATTCTCTTGAAGTTTCAGCTATATATTCACATTAGTTTCTTTGAGGATGACACAAATATGTGTGCCTGCATCTTTATATCATTTCAGGAATGGGAATAATAAAGCTGAAGAAATCTATGCTACTTGGCAGGTATCAAGCTAAGGAGGCATTTGCCAGATTAAAAATAAGTTTTTTATTGTATTTGGTTGACATTCAAGTTTGAATTTCAATTTAACCTTACTTCAATAAGAGAATGTAGTAAGTTTGCATCATTAATATAAACTAAAAATACTTTTTAATTGCTATTTATCTGATGGGCTGGAATTACAGTAATTATGGCTGTTTCAACAAACTGAAAAAAGACAAAAACTTGTATTTTGTATAATTTGAAAATTTATTATTGTTGTCAAGTATAAACGTGAATTCTATAACAATAAGCGTGATTCCTGGGTAAACAGAACTGGGCTCCACCAAAATGGCATGCAAACAGCAACCTGTAGCAACAACCTCTACAAGAAACCAAGAGAAACAAAATGCAATGTCAGATGAAGGCCTAGACCTAACGTTGTTCAAAGAAGCAGCAGATGTTGGATCACCACAGAAAAAAATCTTTAGGATGCTCCAGAGAGTCAGACAGGATATTAGGGAATCCATGTGGAAAATGGGTGAAACAACAGAAAAGACAGAGTCCACGTACAAAGGGAAATCCAAGAGTTAAGGGATGGACGAGACAACAGAATTAAGGTACAAGATGACTCCTCACCAACAGGATAGAAGAGGTAGAGAACTATATCAGCATTCTTGAAATTGCCGAACAAATTTCAATAAATGGGAACGGCAAACAAGATAATCAAAGCTGACGAAAATTTGAGAACAATGAGTGATGCTATGAAGAAGAACAATTTTTGAATAATTGGGATAACAGAACAAGACCAAAAGAAGAAATCCACAGCCAAAATAGTGAGGGAATTCCTGGAAGAAACCATCCCCAACTTAATAAATTAGAATCAGATAATAATCCCAGAAGCAGAGAGAACACCAATAAGAATAAACCCCAGGAAGAATTCACCTATGCATATGGTAGTCAAATTATCCAACTTTGAAGAACAGGAGAAAATCATAAGAGAAGTTAGAGAAAAATAGGTAGTCACATATATAGGTACTCAGATAAGAACATGCTGAAACTTATCAGCAGACATCATGAAGAAGAGGTGAATGGAGTAGCATCTTCTGAACGTTGAAAGAGATAATGCCAACCCAGGAAGCCTCTATCCCACTAAACTATCCATCAAAATAGATGGAGAGGTAAAGAGTTTTCCTGGATAAGGAATAACTCAGAGAATACATTAACAGAAACCCAGCACTACAAAAAATATCCTTCCCAACTAACTGCACCAACATTTAGTGCACCAACTGAGAGAAAACAGGAGACCACCACAGCACAACTCCATCCACAAATACACTGAAAATTGTCGAAAAAGGATTATGTGAAGAGAGTGTATATGGGTGAATCCTTCATTGTCATATATGAAGAGTCCTGGCAGCCTGGGTTTTTGGGTGAAGGAGGCCTTCAGTCTTGTGAGTTGGAGATCCCAATCACATTCTTATAATCAATATTATTCCCCAATATATCTTTCCATAATACTGCTATCTTACGGTTACCTCTTACAAGCGCATTGCTTGTAATGCTGATTGCTACCTACCCAGCAGCTTTAACTATAGAGGCAGATATGTGCTTTTGCTCTCTAGGCTCTAAAGATAGTCACTCTCCCTTACCTGCTCCTACCCTGGTGATAGGTTACTCCTCCAATACACTCAGGACAGCCCACTTTGTTAGATATGTGGCTACCTGTAAAAGGGCGTGAGGGGAGGGGAGGGTGGCATAGCCTTTGAGAGTATATAAACCCTCGTTGGAAATATATTCTCTCTGCACATACCTGGATTCTGAAGTCATGACTTCAAAGGTGAACCGTTGCATGCTTTATCTTATCTGGTGTCTTTTAATTTACCCTTCAGTTACACAACTACACATTGGACCCATTTGGCTGTGGGGGCTGGTATCCTGCAATTTGGTGCCTAAAGAGGACCAAAAGAAAGTCTCTCCAGCAGAGAACTACCCCGTACAATAGTTGTATAACCTCATCGGACATTAGAGTGAATTGGGGAAATTATTTGAAATGTGGCTCTGGTTGGGGGATTAGTAGAGAAGTAGAAATAATAACATTAGTAATAAAAATATTTTAAAGAGGATGATGGGACAAGACAGAAATAAACCTAAAACTTATGTAATTACACTCACCAATTTACTGGGGGGGCAGGGGGAAGGGAGAACCCAAAACAAAACAGAAGGTTGCAGAAACAAATAAAAAGGTTTTCTACAAGTAGTAAAAAATCTACAACCCAAGTTTCTAAGATCTAGGAACTTGGGGAGGAAGTTGGTATGAACTTAAAGAGAGTGCACAGAGAGAATATCCCCATGAAGACCTGAGATTTCTGTGGGCTCAAGTTAAGATGGTTTTAGAATCTTTAAAGACAGAGCAGGAGAAAAGAAAGAGAAACATCTTTGTAAGGAAAAGCCTGAACTAAGCTATCTGATTTTACAGAAGTAGGCAAAAGTTATCCAATATGAGCATGAGATAGTTGAGAAGGTTTAAGAAAAAACTGAAGAAATTGTCTTATTTAAAAGAAAGTCTCGTGGCAAATGTCTTTGCCCTGGGAATGCAGCTCAGAGAGGCCTGAACGCCATAATACAACATAAGAGGAGGATAAGGGCAAGAATAATATTAACCATAATAAAGTGCTGTTAAGGTTTTCAAAAGAGATTTAGAAACCAGACTAGCTTTCTCTGTTGTGTCACAGAAAGACCACCCAAAGCAAACAACCTGCAGGGATATCAGGAATACCACTATGGTACATTCCCTTTTAAACTGCTAAAGGACATCAAGCAGGCAGTTGCTAGCTATGGCCCAATTTCCCTTTCATAATCAGCATGAAGCAGAATATCTCATTGAAATGCTGTGACTAAGGCTTGCCTCTCGCCTTCAGACTTATTACAATTTGGAGGTCTGAAGGAGTTGAGACACAGACTCGCAGGAACGCAGAGCAGGGTATCCCCATAAGGATAGATCAGTTAATGGGGAATGGTAAGTTCATCGCATGGAAGCACAGTTGCAGTTTACAAAACAAGTGCTCTCACAGATACTCCATGTTTGTGTGCGGGCTTGGGAAAAGACACTATCAGGTGAGAAATGGCCCAGTTACACCATTATATAGCAGCAGAATGATGAGTCTTACATAGACTTTGTATCCGGATTAAAGGATATTGTTTGCAAAAGCATGAATGACAGGCAAGCAGCAGAAAATCTGGTCCACACGCTTTCATATGAACATGCAAATGACTACTGTAGAAATGCTATATGCTCATACTGGGAACAAGGCACACTTTTGGACCACCAGGATCGGGTTTAAAATAACCTGAACTTTGCCCCCATTGCAGGAAAAGAACTCATTGGGCACATACTATAGAGACTCATGTATAAACCAAGTTTTTCAGAACATTTTTTATGCTGAAAAAGTCCCCCTCGGCATATACTCAAGTGAAGGTCCTACTTACCTGTTCTCGGTGCAGTGCAGGTGTTCTCTGATCTCTGAGGGCACCTGCAGCCTCTGTTGAGTGGTCTGACTGCTGGTATCACCACTCTTCATTTCTCCTGCTTGCCGGCAGCCTCTGTGTTGCTGTACTGGGCAAGAACCTGCCTGCTTCCGTGTGCGAGTCCCTGGGGCGCTCCACATCCTTGTCAGATGAATGTCAGATGTGGCTGCTCTTCTTCTCCAGGGCTGTGACTAATGACGTAGCCTTTACAGTCTTGCCCATGTTTGGTCACACCCCCTTGCTCTGCCCAAACATTCCTGAATAAAAGTACCAGAACATCTCTGGTCTTGGATATACAGTACACTTATTTACAGTACTTAGTCTGCTATATTTTATTTTAAATTTTTTTATTAACCCCTATCTGGACCCAGTATTGACTATGCTTGCATAGTGCAGCCTGTGTTAGGGCTCATAATATACATAAATGCAGCAAGTATATAATGAGCCCTAACACAGGCTGCTCTGTGCAAACAGTCAAGTCACCACACTCTGGAATATTAGCATACCAAACTCTCCACACCCTGAATTACTGTCAGCTCATTTGATGCTCTAGCGTGTTCTGGGTCTCCTGGTGTCTTTTTAAGTATGATACTTTTGGGGGTAGGGGTGGGGGAATGGTAATCTGTTTTCCATGGTGAAATCTGTCTTGCTAGTTGATTTTTTTTATATGTATACTGGTAGTTGCCTGGACATCACTGTTTTTACTGTAAATTGACCTCTTTTAAGAATTATATTAGGGCTTCTTTTTGGAGTAGGGCTTACAGTATATTTTAAGAATTCAATAGCTAATGGCACGGCATTCTTTTTCAAAGTTTTTTTTTTTCCCTATCCTGTTAGAAATGGATCCCAATACTTCTAATTCTGGACCAAATAAAAAACACAGATCACACAAAGTGGGTTTCAAACTGGTCGTGTTAAGAGCAGAAGAAAGCAATAACAGAATTGCAAGTAGGGAATTTTGTGCTGATCAAAAACAAGTGAGGGAGTGACAGAAAATGAAAGCTGATTTGGGAAAGATTCTAAAGGCAGAAGAAGCTCAATGTGGTATTAAGGACTTCATATGGGGCTCTATGGACTGAATTGCATAAACAGACTATGGAGTGATGTCAAAGTGGTTATGGCACAACATACACGGGAGTTCACTTACATGCCCTTCAAATGGCTAAAGACAACCAATTAAAAGCACCAAACATTGAAAATTTTGTTGCATCAGCAGGATGGAAGAACTCCCTTCATGAATAGCTTTGCCCCATGTTTGCGGCAAAGAACAAAGATTTCACAGAAGGTGCCAAAAAGACCTTGATGAAAAGTGATGTCATTCTATTCATTCATCAAAAAACAAAGAAGGATCCATACCTTTGACCTGGTGATACTGGGAATATGGATGAAACACCTATGACCTTTGATCTTCCAAGCAACAGAACTGTGGGAGACAAAACTATTTTACTCAGAACCACACATGTAAGGAAAAAAAACCAACTTGATCATAGTCGTTCTCCCCCATATCTGCTTTGCTCCAAAGCCCTAAAGATCTGCGTAGTTACACCAGGATTTCCTGCTGGCTGTGCTGCTTCAGCTTGTCTTGGTTACCACCTGCCAGTGGCCTCCCCAAGCCCTGGCCTGATTGCAACCCCAGGAACTGGGGCCATCAAGCCCAAAGCTATAGCTATACCACCACATGGCAGCTTTCCACTTGTGCAGTTTCCCTCTAGGAGACATGCGCCCTTCTCTCACTGTCCTCTCTCTTCCCGATGCAGTGATTCTGCGGTGAAGCTTTGGTCCCTTCCAACCGCCACCCAAGGCCCTAGGGCCTGACCTGCAGTAAGTATGATGACCTGTGGCTGCAGGGGCTCCATGTACAGTATCTGAGACACCTCAATTGCTGTGTAGACACATGTGCTATGTCAACAGGGCAGAGTGCCCTCCACTTGCAGGACATGTTGGCTCATTGCAATCCTGGCCACTTCCACTCTGCAGAGTGGTGCCCACCACATCCCATCCACCATTTCCCTGGCAGGGCAGCTCCTATCTGCCCCCACTCCTCTTGGCCTGCACAGTGTAAAGTGTAGCACAGGACACACCACTTCCCTAGGTGTGTGGATAGTAGCTGCCTGAGCCACTCCAAATCCACACTGTGCAGATAGTGAGCGCCCGGGTCCCTACTGGCCTGTGCCACTTCCCCTGGTAGTGCAGACTGTCACTGCCAGAGCCCCTCCAGGTCCATGCAATGCACACCACTTTCCCTGGCGGCATGGGTTATTGCTGCCCAGACTCCCCCCGGCCTGTGTATACCAGTGGAAAGGGCATACCTGGTGCAGGGGGCATCCTTCCCCCAAATCTAGTCAAGTTTCAGAACCCAGGGCTCTGGGAGCTCCCTGGCCCACGTCAGTCACACCACTTTACACCCCAACGCAGCCACCACCAGCCCATTGGCCTCCTATCATTGTACTTAGCACTGTCCAGCAGTCTTATCAGTAAACTAGAAAACCAGCATATTGAATATTTACTTGCCCAACAACGGAGTGGCGAATTTTGTCAAACTATTAAGAAGATGAAAAAAGTAATCACAGAATCGACAATCATAGTACATGACTTTAATACTCCCCTATCAGAGAAAGACAGATCATTCGAAGAGAAGCTCAGCAAAGAGGCAATAGAACTAAACAATACAATGAGAGAACTGGACCTGATAGACATTTATAAAGCTTTCCATCCAAATGCAAAAAAAAAAAGTTCACATTCTTCTCAATCCCACATAGCTTATTTCTGAGAAGAGACTAGGACACAAGTCAAGTCTGAGTAAATGCAAACACATAGAGATTATTTGATGTCTTTGTCAGATTACCATGCCATAAACTGGAGATTAATAAAAGGACGACCAGAAAAGCAAGGGCAAAATATTGGAGGATGAACGGAGTTTCTAGAAACTAATGTGAATGAGGATATGACGTATCAAAACTTATGGGATACTGCAAAGGCAGTTATCACAGGTGACTTGACATTAATAAATGCATACATGAAAAAATAAGAGGCTTATGACTGATATGTTATCGCAGAACCTCCAGCAGTTAGAAGTGAATCAACAGAACAAACCCTCCAATAGCAAAAGAAAGAAATAACAAAAATCAGGCAGAGTCAAACCACTGGGAAGACAAAAGAACAATGCAAAAGATTAATGCGGCAAAAAGTTGGTTCTACGAAAGGAATAACAGACTCAACAGGCTTCTGGTGAACCTAACCAAGGAAAGAAAGGAGCAAACATCACTGGCCAGGCTAAAGGACGCAACAGGAAATCATCAGACTGCAATGAGATTAAAAGGAAAATCACAAAGTATTACGAAGGACTGTATTCCAATGAATTAAAACATGTAGAAGACATGGAAAAATACTTGGATAAACAGTCCGTACCTAGATTATCTGAGACAGAGCTCAAGAAACGGAACAAACCCAAAGTGAAAGAAAAAATAGATGTGCTATCAAGAAGCTACCAACAAAAAGTCCCAGGACCAGATGGCTTCACAGAGTAATTCTACCAAGTATTCAGGGAAGAGTTGACACTGATTCCAGAGCATAGAAAAGGATGGCAAACTTCCAAACTTGTTATACAAAGCCAGTATGACTTTGATACCCAAACAGGGAAAAGACCCCAAAGGTATAGAGAACTACAGACTGTTATCGCTAATGAGCACAGATACAATAATCCTTAATAAGATATTGGCCAATAGAACACAAAAGTATATAAAACTTATTATCCACCATGATCATGTAGGATTCATCTCAGCAATGCAGAAAGAGTTTAATATCTGAGTCCATCAATATTATACACCACATTGATAAGGAAAAGTATAAGATTCACATGATTGTATCGACAGACACACAGAAAAAGCATTGGACAGCATCCAACACCCATCTTAATTAAGGCACTCATGAAGATAGAAATGGAAGGAAAATTCCTCAAGCTAAAAAAGCTGTCTATGAAGAGCCAACAGCCAATATCATAGTCAATGGAGAAAAGATGAAAACAATCCCACTGAAAATGGGGACCAGATAAGGATATCCCTTGTCCCCAGTTCTATTGAATATATTACTAGTTGTTCTAGCTAACAGAGGAAGGACATTAAAGATATCCAACTGGGAGAGGGAGAGTGAAACTATTGCGATTTTCAGGCAACATGATCCTGTACATTGAAAATCCCCAAAGCTCCACAATGAAAAGACTTACAGTGATAGAGGAATATGGCTACAAGATCAACAAACAGAAGTTGATTGGTTTGCTATATACATCGGACAAGACCATGTTAGAAGAAATCAAGAAAGCAGTACTCTTCACAATAGCCACAAATTGAAATACCTAGGAATATATTTATCTAAAAAAACCTAAAGACCTATACAAGGAAAACTCCAAAAAACTACTGTAGGAAATCAAAAGCGACCTCTACAAATGGAAGTGCATCCCATGCTCATTGATTAGAAGTCCCAACATAGTAAAGATGTCAATCTTACCCAAAGCACTTTATAAGTTTAACACTATTGTGATTCAAATACCAACAACCTTCTTCAAAGAATTGGAAACAATGACTACCAATTTCATATGGAGAGGGAAGAAACCCAGAATAAGCAGAGAACTCAAAGAAGGAGGACAAAGACACAGGGCTTGCTTTACCTGGTTTTAACACCTACTATTGCTACAGTGGTCAAAACAACATGGTACTGGCATAATGACAGGTACTCAGACCAGTGGAAAAGAATAGAAAGCCCATAAGCAAAACCATCAGCATATAGATAACTGATCTTCTATAAGGGCCCCCAAAACATTAAGTGGGAAGCAGATGCCCTCTTTAACAAGTGGTGCTGGAAACAATGGATATCCATATGTAGAAAAATGAAACAAGATGTTGACCCCGCTCCATGCACAAGAATAAACTAAAGGTGGACCACAGGCCTAGAAGTAAAACCCCAAACCATTCCGACCATTGAGGAAGGAGTTGGGACTAGCCTAAGATCATTGGTCCAGGGAATACATAGGCTGATCGCAATAAGGAAGGGGTACACAGACAGGCGAACTGGAAATCAACAAGTGTGATTTAATAAAAATAAAACACCTGTGCACCTCAAAAGACTTCAAGATGGTAAGAAGGCAACCCACAGGCAGAGAGGATTTTAAGTAATGACACATCGGACAAAGGGCTTATTACTAAAATCTACAATACCTTCCTTGTCTGCAGAGGACAACATTTAACCCCCTGAGAAAGTGGGCAAAAGAACTAAAAAGAAATTTCACTAGGGTGGAGATGCGGGAAGGCCAATGAACACATGAGAAAGTGTTCCCATTCATTAGCCCTGAGAAAAATGCAAATCTAAACAACCATGAGATACCATCTAACACCCTTGAGGTTATCCAACATCAGAAAGCAACAAATATTGGAGTAGATATGGTGAAATAGGAACCTCCTCCACTGCTGGTGGTCCTGTAGATATGTACAGCCACTGTGGAAAGTGATTTGGCGAAACTTAAAAGAAAATGGAAATTGAGCTACCTTATGATTCAGCCATTTCTCTACTGGGCATATACTCAGAGGAGGTAAGAAATAAAACACGACCAGTTAACTGTGCTCCAAGGTTTATTGTGGCGCAATTTACAATCGCAAAGAGTTGAAAACAACCTAAATTTCCATGGGTAGATGAGTGGATCAGTAAACTCTGGCACATACACACAATGGAGTATTATGTAACACTAAAAGGCACAATCACATGAAACATATTGTTTCATGGGTAGAGTTGGAGGAAACCATGCTAAGTGAGATCAGCCAATCACAAAAGAGCAAATATAATGAGTCCCCTGAGTTACATATAATCAGCACGGTAGAATTAGAAGAAGACACTTATCTCACAATATATGGTTGGAGGCATAGGCAGTCAGGTAGAGGTCAGACCAAATCCAGGGAGGTCATGTGAACCCAACAGAAAGAATGGTAAAGGGGAGAAGAAGAGGAGATATAGCAGTGGGGAGAAACTGAGATGATGACATGGGGGGAACAGGGCACTAACCCACCCACGGAGAGAGTATTGGTGCGTCTCCACAGAACTGGGGAGTACAGAATCCACCATGGCACACCAGACCTGGAGGACAATGTAACATGTGGAGGAGTGCATGAAAAGACTGGACTACAAGGTCGGCCCCAACAAAAGCAAACCTGACTCCCACCCTGGAAATGTGTACACAGAGAAGGACACTAGACCTTCAGGTGGGGGAAAGAAACCGACTTACCATGCTCACAAGGAAGCAAACCAAGAAGGAAAAGAGAAAGGGAGAGTGGGGGGAGATTCCTTATAGGTACACTAAGCCCGAAGGATGATGTCCCTGCATGGAGCTACTAAGACAGCGAGAGGACTAAGAGACTGTCAACAACTCAAGACTTGTTTTCCCTAACTGGAGTGTATGGACACAGAAGACAATAATGGGGGCACAGGACGGGGAGATAGTATGGACTAAATCACACACAGTGGGAAGGGAACATAACAAACCGGCAATTGGAATGAAGCTAATCCACAAGGTCCCTGGGGAACCCCAAGAATGGACTTCGTGCTAGGTAAGGTAGTCCCAGATCTCCCCCAGGACCAGGGGACAAATCTGGATTTACGAAGGTTTATTTTTGCTCTCATTTTCATTTTTAAGCTTTATATTTTCCAATTCTTCAGACTAGGACATTGCTGGTTTCCTTATTTATATGGGATGAACTTGGGAGGGAAGCTCAGGGCAAAGGAAGGGGCCAGTGTCCCCAGAAGGTCTTGGGGGAAGGAGGAGGCAGGGAGAAGGATATGGTGAGCAGACCGCACCATGGAGAGAGTAACAACTAAGGAATTGAGGGTGTCGAGAATCTGTGAGTATTAGAGCAACACCAATCTAGCTAAGAGGAAGGTCTAAGAGGTTGAAGGAGGTAAGTGATGGTGGGGCAAGAGGAAGCAAAAGGAAAGGAGTAAGTTCTAGGAAGCAAAGTTATAGATAGAGGTATTAATGGAGGGATATACTTATGTAAATAAATTCGTCCACCAAAATGGAGGCATTGGCCTAAAAACATATATTTATATGTACACTATGCCTTATGAATACATCCCCCCTCACAGAGGGGTTATAGGGAGGCGCTGAGTCAGGCAGGGTGCAGTAGAGAACCGATGGATCACACAATAGAACTCTGATTCTTTTTTTTCCTCTTAAACTTTATAGAATTTCTTTCTTTTTAAAATCTTTTTATTGGGGGTTTGTACAACTCTTATCACAATCCACACATCCATTGTGTCAAGCACATTTGTACATTTGTTGGCATCCTCATTCTCAAAACATTTTCTTTCTACGTGAGCCCTTGGAGTAGCTCTGCTCCCTTGAGGCCTCCTCATGCCCCACTATCCTGACCCCAGGGCTGCTTCCCACTCTGGACTAGACGGAAGCATGTATATAGGTGTAGACAAGAGCTAAAGCTCACAACACACAAAACCCAGGAACAGGAATGGGACTAGTGACACCAAAAGGGCAGGGGGCAGGGGAGTGGACATGGGGAAGAAAGGGGTACTGATTGCAAAGATTAGCACATAACCACACCCCCCCTATCCAGGGGAAGAACAACAGAAACCAGAAGGGAAGGGAGATAGCAGTCAGTGTCAATTATAAAAATAATTACAATCTATAATCTATCAAGGGTACATGAAAGGGGTGGGGAGAGGATCGATCCCAAGGGCTCAAGAAAGTAAATGTCTAAAAAAGAATGATGGCATTATATGTACTAATATGCAGGATACAATTGATAGTAACAAGAGTTGTAAGAGCCCCCAATAAAATAGACAAATAAATTAAGACATAGTGTCTGGGTTCTCAAAGGTTGAAGTTAAACAAGTGGCCATTTAAGCAGGAAAGCAACAAAACCCACATGGAAGAAGCACACCAACCTGTGTGATCATTAGGTGTCGGTGAGAATTGGTATCAGAAATTCAAAAACAAGCAATCAAACAGACATGAAGGAACATAGGCAAAGTGGAGCCCCCAAAGTCCACCTGGAAGATAATTGGACAGCCCCTCCCAGAAGGGCCATCTTAAGGACAATATTTAGAGTGCAGTAGAGCACTGACAAACACATAACTATTCTCTACTTCCTTAAAACTTCCTTCTCCCGCTAGTCTGGCCTTAGTTTTACCTCACTAATCTTGCTTTATCTGTGTATGCACATTGGTACAATCACGATCTTTTGATGCATGAAATTAAAGATAGATAACCTCCTCAGAAATAGCAAGGGGAGTAATGATTCCCTGAAGATATGGGGAGAAGTGAGTAGTGGGGGAAGAGGGAACTTACAGCATTGATGACTGTATAACCGCATCTGAGGGGAACAAACATCAGAATTTTAGGTGAATGTAGACATAACAGTGTAAGTTATGGCAAAAAAAAACCCAATATAATAATATATGTTAAGGGTTTAGGGGGATGTAGAGGATAAAGGGGAGCTGTTGTCAAGGAGTTCAAGAAAGAATATGTATTGAAAATGTCAGCAATTATACAATTATGCTGGATCTAATGGAACTAAGGATTGTAATATATGTAAGAAAATGTCAAAACAAATGTGGTTTCCAGCCCCGCCACCCCCCCGCCCCCACAAGAAACCCTGTAAATCTTAAACCCTATGTAGCAAATCAAGTGTTTAGCCTTTATTTTTTCCTGATCTAATACAATCAACTCACATGTAAAATCCAAAGCCATCAGGTATTTGTTCTGATGCGGGACTGGTGATCATTGCAGAAGTGGCACGGAATTGAACATCGGAGTTGGCTGAGAAGCTGAAGCAAGAGCATCCCAACAGTGGCTACGAAAGAAATACCCTCCTGATAAACAGGCTATAAGGTGTTTTGTTATTTTAATGAACTAGTACAAAGTAATCCATGCTGAAGAATTTCTATTACCTTTCCCAGAGAGACATCTTTGATTGAGAGTGAACCAGCTGCGGCCCAGTCTGACTCACGACGATCCTGTGTGTTGAAGTGGAACTACGCTGCCAGCGTTTTCTGTGACTCACTTTTGGAAGGGGATAGTGAGGCCTTCCTTCTTCGCCTCTCCACCTTTTCAGCAGTAAGTCATTGCATCAGTCAGGAACGCCTTGATTCAGATTAAACTCCAAAACCCTTCATCATTGATTTTACGGGGTTGGAAACTCAAAAGGAAGTTCTACACTTTGCGGAAAGGTTGTTATGAATCGGAATCAGCGTGATGACAAGGAGGATTTTTTGTTGCTGCTAAACAAAATAGCTGGTTGTGCAGTGGTTAGGCTGACAGAAATGTTGGTGGTGCAAGCCCACAATCGGCTTGCTGCTCCACAGGAGGAAGATGTGGCAGTCTGCTTCTGAAAGGACTAGAAACCCTGGGGGGGGGGGGGGGGGGGGGAATGATAGTCTATTCTTTGGTGGCTCTGAACTGAAATGATCTTGGTGGTAATGGGACTGGTCTTGATTTTTTTTTTCTGGGTAAGGTGACTAGGGAGCTAATTCAATATTTAACTTGGGTTCTAACGTTTTAAATTTTAGTATAACTAATAGAAATTTGGGAAATCCATTTTTAAATTTGGTTACTAAAGAATGTTGTCAATATAATAGCTACTATTTACTAGCTACTCTTGTGTTCAGTGCTGCTCTCATGGCCTTACCAACTTTAATTCTTGTAGTAACACTGTAAGGTAGTTATTAGTCTCACTTGCTCAGTGAGAGAACAGAAGTTTAAAGCAAGTAAGTGCGTTGCTATGTTTACACAAGTGATAAATCTGCTCGGTTATGTGAGCCTACTGTGTGTTGGCCTTGACATTAAGACAAGATCTCCAGTTTGGGGGAGCTTTCCTTTTAGTAGCAAATAAAAGAGTGTTACATTCCAAAAATGTTCTTCCGTATTCTCTTCCTTTGGTGACATTCCAATAGAGATATAAGGATATTTCAATACCATTTGGGTAAGTCACTGGGGAAGACAATTACCTATGAGAGTATTCTGTAGGAAAGAAATATTGGTGTGTAGCAGTATCAAGTTCTGAAGAGCAAGGATGACACTTTAAGGAATAAGATGTGCCTGACCAAAGCTATGGTATTTTTATCCTTGTAAATGCCAAAACGAGTTCCTGTGCTCTATGGTATTTTTAATCACGTCTTTGTTTCATGTATTTTAAAGGTTATCATGCTTGGGAAAATGGGAAGGCTGTGACAAAGTAAAGACTCTTGATGAGACAGACTGATACCAGTGGCTGGAGCAATAGACTCAAATATAGCAATTATGAGAATGGCAAAGGGCCAGCTAGCATTTTGTTTCCTTGTGCACAGGGTCACTATGAATCAGAATTGATTCGATGGCGCCTAACAAAAATGACATCAATATATGACAAAGAAAACCCCTAGGAGCAATCATCTGTTGATGGATAGAAAGTCTACACTGGATAAAGACTTGGCTTATGATAGTATGTAATGCTAAATGTAATCCTTGTTGTTAAATTTCAAATATTTTTAAAGACCAGTATTATCTCTGCCTAATCCCTGTCTGTCCAAAACAATAGTCATTAGCCATGTATGGCTACCAAGTAACTGATGAATTGAATTTAGATTTTATTTAAATTTAAAAACTGATATTTTGTCCAATTATGGAAAATCTTTCCAGCATGTCTGAAACAATGTAAGTCTCCCATCCAAGTACTAACCAGGCCCGATGCTGCTTAGCTTCTGAGATCAGACGAGATTGGGCACATTCAGGGTGGTATGGCCATAGACCAATGTAAGTCAATTTATGTTTTTCAAATTTATAATTTAAGAAATTTAAACACAGATCAAACACTTCTAGTGAAATTTTACATTTGAATTGAGATGTGCGGCAAATGATATATTACCTTTTGAAGATTTTGTATAAAAATTAATGTAGTATTATCTCATTAATGACTTTCAATACTGCACTGATTACTTGCTGAAATTGTGACTTCTTCAACTATATTAAATAAAGCATGCTATTAAAATTAATTCCCCATTTCTTTACCAAATTTTTAAAAAACCCTTAAAATACATCTCTCAGAGAGTTTCAAATGATATCTATATATCACTTGGATATATTTGTATCATTAAATGCTATATAATCTATGGAGCCTTGGTAAAGCTGGTTGGTTCATATATTTTATCTTATTCTGGCACAAAAATCCTGTCTGTTCTAGCAGATTGTTGTGTAATGCTATGTAATGCTCACCATTCTTTCTGTTACTGTTATAGAGTTATTATAGATGAAGTACTTTGTCTGCATTTCCATGGGTTTTAGACTAGTAAGAGAAGTGCTGGGTGTGCTGAGAGATCATCCACCACCAGTGTCTCGCCTTCTGATACATCTTGCTGGGTGACCTGGAATGCAGCAAGACTCGGAGACTGTTCTTTACTCAGGACGCTTCTCATGACTGTGTTTACAGTAACGTCCTTAAGGTCGGAGGTCATGCCTCCCTCTAGAACAAAGAACAGTTTGCTTCTCCTTATGATAAAAGCAATGAATTCTCAAACTCAATATTCCTTAGGTATGATGAAAACCCACTACGTATGTGGTCACAGGTATGGTGCTATTGTACTTCACAATGAGAATTAATACAAATATATTGAGGTTCATGCTGCTTACTATGTTGAGTGAGAAAGGTGTATGTTGCTGATCCAGGAGCCTCATGTCCCCTGTGGGCGTCCATGAAACATTCATAAACTGATTAGTTTATAAGTAGAATAAATTCAAGGTTTATATCCAATATGCTAGGTTAAGATGTTGTATCTATATTTATAAGAGGTTGTATATAATGATTAAGTTTCATTTGGCATAATATTTTCCTTTCATATGTAACAGTTTACAATTTTCAAAAGTTGTCTAATTTTTAAATACTAGCTAGAAGCCTAGTTTTTAGTGTTAGAACTTTTCTATAATGAAAAGTTTATGAATTTTCATTAAAAAACATTGTTGAGAAAATTTAGCTTAATCTTTTGTTAGGAATCATGTTATTTACACATTGTACCTACATGTAATTGCAATATGCAAATCCAAAGATTATACATTTATTACCTAAATTAAAAAAAATCCCAGAATAAGTTCTTAAAAATAGAAACAGAGAGTGAACATAAATATTAGACAGACTTTTAAAAGAAGCATTTTACAAATATGCAATATAAATGTTTGGGAAAAAACGCAATGTTATAAAACTTATAAAACAGATAAGATACAAACACAGGTATCAAGGGCTTCAGTAGAAAGACAATTTGAAAATGATGATGGCAGCGTATGTACAAATGTGCTTGACACAGTGGATGAATGTGTGGATTGTGATGGGAGATGTAAGAGGCTCCAATTAAAGTAATATATATAAAGAAGATACAAACAATATATTTTGGTTGAAATTTCAGAGATGCTTCTTTTTCTTTTCTTTTCCCTTTACCTCAAAAGTTACAAATACTTTTGAGGCAGCATGTATTGTTGCACTTTGGATTTTTTGCTGCACTGTTAATGAACTTGAGAGTCTTGAGGACTGGTGGTCATCGACTTGGCCTTCCCATTCCTTGGTTTCCTCTTCTTTGATTAATAAAGGTTTTCCTATGCTCTGGCCAACAAGGGTACAGACTTCTTGAGCTTTACGCCATGCGTTCTCAACAGCAACAAGACAGGCTTTTCGTCTTAGGAATTAAATGCAAGGATTATTATTAAGAGAATGATGAGTCACTGCACTCAACAGTTTCAGGAATTGGTCATTTACTTAAAGATGTGCTTAACTTACCGGAGTGTTTCAACAGAATCTGGTGTGTGATAAAACTGGGGTGGGCTGATGACAACAGAGCTATCTAGCTTTTCAACAAGAAAGTTACAAATATTTTGCATTTTTCCAAATTCGGTAAATGTAATGCAGACCTGAAAATGAAAAGACATCTGAAATTATTCTCATGCATGATGCACTGTTTCAAATTTCCCTCTAAATGTGATTAAAAAAATAAAGCAAATTTCATAGTATGTAACAGATAAAAGGTTATCTTATATTTATAATTAAAATAAAACTATTTTGCTACCAGTTTGAGGATTTCTCCCTTACTTATTTGGAATGTTGTGGTTGTTATCCAGTGTCACACGCTAAGGCTCTCTGCAGATCTGGTTCAATACTAACTATCAGAGCAATGTGGAGAAGGGCAAGGATTCAGTTCATCGCTTCAGACTGCAACAGAATGGGATCCACTGAAAGTGAGTTTATGTCAACTTATATGTGGATGAGAGCATGAGGGTGGAGTCCACCCTATCAATGATGCGGCTTCCTTGGCGGTGTGGCCTTTTTCCTCTGGCCTCCCTGCTTGCTTGCATGCTGTGTCTGCCTCTCGGAGTGATCTCCTGTGGGCCTCTAACCCTGGGGGTCGTCAGAGGCTTGCCAGGCTTCCACTGACCTTGGATTCATGTGACTCTGCATGCGCTGGCTTGGGACGGCTGTGCTTCCCTTTACACCGTTCTGCATCTTCGGCCTGCACATTGAACCATGGACTTGAGTTGCATTGAGCTGGCACACCTTCTTGATATAAAGTTCTTTCTTATATATGTCTTAGTGGTTTTGTTTCTCTAGACAACCCAGCCGAACATAAAAGTTATATTATACTCACTTGAGTATTTTTAAATTTTCCTTAAGCCAATAAGGGTCTTTCTATGGAAGTACATCGAAGAAATTCCCTTTGCTTTATTTGGGTAAATTCCACCTTTAATTTCAATGTCATGAGCTTCCTGAATTACAGTACTGTCACATGACATTTCAGTACTTTTCTTCCAGGAGCTATTTTCACACCAGTTTAGTGAAGCAAATTTATTACACTCATAGTTTCAGTCTCGATGTCCCTAATAGTCAAAATATGTTGAAGCCTTTCTATTCGGTAATATTTTAAAACTATAGTCTTCAAATTTTCATTGGAAGCAAACCAAATTTTCGGAAAAAAAAAAGCTTTATACCAAAAATCTCATACATAAATATAAAAATATAGGTGCTGGAAAAGAAGGCCTGGGTAGGGAACAGAAAAAGAGGGGTCAAGTGACCTGAGTGATCATACGCTATGCAGAATGGTTTACAAAACACTGTCGTTAACATTAGGGTTATTCAGTGTCACGCAAAGGCTCTGTTCAGATCTGGTTTCAGCACTAACAATCAGAGCAATGCGGAGAAGAGCAAGGATTCAATTCATCACTTCAAACTGCAAAAGAATGGGAGCCACTGAAAGTGATTTCCAAACTGCGCAAGAAAGTAACATGCTTTTATTAAAAAGCATCTTATTTTCTCTTTAAGTGGAATATACTTTCCTATTATTCTACTAGTTTCCTCTCAAGAAGCAATTTCTTAATGAGCAGTCCATTCTGCTTCTAGTCATTATGATTACTTCCCTTCTTAATCTCTTATTTGCTTTTAGATTTAATATCTCAAATAAACCTGGGAAGTTATCAGTGAGCTTCTGAACCTTTCTTATACTTCCTAGTATTTGCTGTTTTCACGCTGCCAGACCTTCATTTAAAGTGGGCACTCACTTGGCACCAGCCACCCCCTGGACAACTTCTCTTCCTTTTGTTTCGAAGACACTTTTTTAATGTCTATTTTTCAAACCATTCCCCCCACCCCCACCCCTCGTCCCTTCTATTTTTCACAGGCGTCACTCTTCATTCTCCTGTCCCTTCTCCATTGTTTCAACATCTATGATCATCGCTGGAACTCTTCTCCCATCATAGTTTATTTTTTAGTTTTTTAAAATTCATAATTGAATCTTTCAAATAAACAAAAAGTAAATTAGTGGTATAAAGAACCTTCACATATTATTAATCTCATGCCAATTTTTACTTTTCACTTCATGTATACTAAATACACACCCCACCACCTTTGGTGTAGAATTAATTCTAGGAATTTTAATGAATGTGTAGTTATAAAATAACCATGACATAGACTTATACAATAACCATTCTACTAGCCTTCCAGACTCTCTCAAGTAACTCTTTTTTTTCCCCAAATGATTTTATAGCAAGCATATTTGTACACATGTTGCCATATTCATTTTCAAACATTTTCTACTTGAGCCCTTGGTATAAGCACCTCTTTCCTTTTCTTTTTTTTTAAAATGAATCATCTCATTGGGGCCTCATACAACTCCCATCACGATCCATACACACATCAATTGTATGCAGGCCTCATTTGCACACGTGATGCCATCCCTCAAGTAACTTTTCTTTTTTCCTCAAGTAACTTAAAAAACTTTCTTTTTCTCCTCAAGTAACTCTTATCATCATCTCTTCTCCATCTACTCTGAATCCTTGGCAACCACTACTCTGTTTCTCCATTTCAGAGATTTCCCATTTCCAAAATGCCATCTAAATGGAACCTTGCAGTATGTAGACTTTTGAGTCTGGCTTTATCGCCTGTGCACAATACAGTTGAGATTTGTCCATGTTGTATGTCACTTGTTTCTTTCTGGTGCTTAGTAACATGCTACAGTTAAAAAACATGGTGGCAAAAAAAAAAAGCACGGTGGCTATTTCCCATGTGAAGCTAATATGTATAAAGTTGCTTCTTTCTCAAGGTTTTGACTGCTCTAGGTCTTTTGCATTTTATATGAATTTTATGCTTGTCAATTTCTACAGAAAATGGTGGTCAAGATTTTGATTGGGACTTTACTGAATTGATTACTCATATTAGGGAGGAAGTGGCAATGCTAATGTTAGGAGTTTTTCAGAACCATGAATGAAACAGAGTTCTGCTTATTTAGGATTTTAAACTTTTTCTGTTTATTTAGGGTTTTAAAACTATAATGTTTCATAATTTTCAACATATTTTATTTTATTGGATTTATTCCTAGGCACTTCATAAGGAGTTGTTTTTCTACTTTTAATATTCAATTGTTCATTGATAGTAATAAATGGTTTTGGAATATTGATTTTGTATTTTGCCACCTTGTTAAAATTCATTCATTTTACTAATGATTTTTCCCTTTTTTTATTAGCTCTGATAGCCTTTTTGTAAGTTCCAATGGCTTTTATATGTAGATGGTTCTTGAATAAAAATAATTTAGGTGGAAGTTTGGTAAATGCCATCAATTAAATTTAGTTGACAGTTTTATGCACATTTTTATATTTTTACTCATTGTGTCAACTTGCTTTTATCAGTATTCAAAAAGAAGTAATGAAATTTCCAAGTAAGACTATACATATAGTTATTTCCATTTTTGCTTCAAGTACCTTTAAGTGCTTTTATTTGGTGCATAAATGTTTACAGTCCCTTTGTCCTTTTATAATCAACCTCTTTATCATTATGAAATGTTCTTTTTTATCTATCTATTTATTATGTTCTTAAATCTTCCATGTCTGATATTACCACAGCCTATTTCAGCTTCTCTGGATTCATTTTGACACAGTGCAACTTTTCACATCATTATATTCTTAACCAATTTATGTCTTTACTTATTTTTTTCTTTCTAGATTATATTTTCAAAGCTTTAGACTGTTACCAAATTATTTCTTGAAAGTGAGTTTCTTTCAGAGAGCATCTATTTTTACACACCACTCTTTAAAAAATTGGTATTTAACTCATTTAACACTCAATCACGTCAAGCAGAACTGTATAAATGCCATCACTGTTGAGTCCAGACTCTGCACAGTACTCTTAATGAGAATATTTAGATAATTTATATTTAACATGATTATTAATATGCCTGTTTAAATTGTCCATCTTGCTATTTACTTTCTATTTGTCTCATTTTTTGTCCTTTGTTACTTTATTTATCATTTTCTGACTTCTTTAAGATTGAGGTTACTATTATTCCATTTTATAGGTCACTACCTTATTGGTAATAATTCCTTTGTTCTTATTTTAGTAACAGCTTTAGTTTAGTGTATACATATTTAATTTATCAATCTACTTTCAAGACATATTTTACCTTTTAATGTATGCTTAAGAAGTTTTTATTACTATTTGTCCTCTACTTACCTTCCTGCTATTGTTGTTATATTTTATTTTTACTTATGCAATACCTACCAGCACACTTCATTACTGTTTTGGTTAAACTGTCAATTATACCTAAACATGATCTAGAACAGGGGTGCTCAATACATCGATCGCGATTGACCTAACTCTTAAGTCTAACCCTAACAATCACCTTAAAACTAACTGTAGCCCTAACCCTAAGTCTACCATCAAAACTCACCCTACTCCATTTATTTTTTTTAATGCCATGAGATTACATTTGCGATCGACTAGCAGATCATGGCCAACATATTGAGCAGCCCCCTGATCCAGAAGATTTTTTTTTTTTTTTTTGTGGGCATCACTGCCTCTGGTGGTCATGGGTGTTACCCAGCCGCCACTGGATTTGAACCGCCAAGCCTGTGGGCTGCAGTTCTGCACTCAACCACTTACGCCACCGGGGCTCAGCCCCTCCAGAAGGTATTTTATATATTTATTTATCCTTATAGTTACCATTTTTGGTGCTCTTCATTTCTTTGGGTAGATTGGATTTTGCCCCCCTCTTCCAGATATTTTTTCCTCCGTACATATCTTTCTTTAATGCTTCTGGTAGTGTTCTGTATATTTTTCTCAGCTTTCAGCTCTCTGAACATGTCGTTTAGCCTCTGTTTTTGAGGATGTTCTTTATATATACAGAAATCCACAGGTTGAAAGCATTATGCGTATTTTAACATATTGGTTCATGGTTTTCCAGACATTATCTTTTTTCCCTCTGTACATACTGTGTCTTTTACTCCAGCTCTGTTAAGTTGTAGGACTGGCTGTGAACAATCTAATCATGATGTAGTTTTCACATTTCTTACATTTTGAATTTATGAGAATTTTTAGATTTTAGGATTTATAGTTTTCATCAGGTTAAAAAATCTGTCCATTATTTCTTCAAATATTTTTATTTTCTCCCAATTTTCTCCTTTGGGGGCTTGCAGTTCTCCTTGACTTCTAGCTTTTCCTACTGTTTGACATGCCAACATGATATTGTGATGGTTATTAGAGCAGCCACTTAGGACACAGCAGTGAAAGCTGTGATTATGTATGGATAGCTGGCCTATCTTACTGTTAAAAGTGAGGCAAATTCCTTTATCTTGCAGATGCCAATGTGTTTTGGGTTTTGTTTGGATTGTCTCCAAAATTCAAGTGGTTATTTTTACTATATATTAATAGCAATATATTCAGGTATTCTCTAAAATGACATGTGTTTAAAATACTTTGCATACAATTTCCACACTCTTAAAATTCTTTAAAATGACATCCTCCTGATATTATCTCAACTAAACAGCAGCAACACTAGGTGAAAAAATGTTTCAGCTTAATCCTAAAGGGCTGCAATTTTAAAGTCTACTAAACCCATTTTTGTATAATCAATTCAACTCAGAGAAACCTGCAGAGAGGAGAATTGCTCTCTGGAGTTTCCAAGGCTGGAACCACTTAAGGGAAGAAACTGTCTATTTTTTCTTCTGTGTAGTGCTTGGTTCACATTGCTGATCTTATGGTTTAAAGCCCAACTTTCAACCCAATATACCCACAAGGCTTCTCTGGGTTTCCGACTAAGGAAAGAAAATTCAATTGGAGGTAATTTTTTTGGACTGGGGCTGGTTTACCCCTCCTTAGGCAACCTGGTGGTCCCCAGCTTCCGGGAGGTCACCATATTGATGGTGAACTTAATAGGACACCATCGGCATAGTGCACTACAGCCCAGAACTCCTGGACTCAAGCGATCCTCCAGCCTCAGCCTCCAGACTAGCTGGGACTACAGGCACATGCCACTACGCCCAGTGGAGGTGATTTTTTTTTGGGGGGGGGGGCAATCACTGCCCTCTGGTGGGGAGGTGATTTTTTATATCCTCAAAATCCACTGTTTTATTGTAAAAATCTTACCCGCCCCCCGCCCCCAAAAACTGACATTTATTGTAGATCCTCAATTCATGCACAAGCTCTTTAAAAGTCAGATTAAAAAAAAAAAAAAACCTCTCTGGCATTAAGATTGCATGCCATGAAAAGACATAATGAAGTACTGACATAAGACTCATCAAGCCAGGGTTTTAATTAAGTGCCCTTCAACCCACACAGACTCATACATTCTTACACCAGTCACTTAAAATTCTCAACCTTTAATATAATTATCATTAAAACCAAAGAGATGTAGCGGAATGAGGTGGAAGGTGAAAAATCCTCTAACGTGTCTTTCAGGATGAAAATTCCCTGTACTATGTATGTGAAAGGTAATGTTCTACCCTATAATATCAGCTATTTAATTATCCATGAGGACACTGAAATGTGTTAGACATACATTTTGAGGGCTTGTCACAACTATGCTCACAAATCCTTACTACATTCTTTATGTACAATTTGACATTCCTTGTTCCTTGTGATCCCACTCTCAGGCCCCACTGATTGTTGCTACTGACTGAAAGACAACTATTACTGTTGTAGATGCTGTCAAGTTGGTTCTGGCTCAGTGATCTTATGATCTGTTCCAACAGAATGAAACAATGCACAGCCCTGACAATCTGCGCAATTGTTATGTCTGAGTCTATTGTAGTTATTGCATCAATTTCTCTAATTGAGTCTTTTTTCCATTGACCAATTTTACTTCATCTACCAAACAGTGTGACATAAGAGTTGTGCTAGTAGGAACTCCTTACAAAATATAATCAGATCCGTTTTTAAGAAATTTGAATGTAAAGTAAATGTTAAACTTAAGCAAAGCAGAAGAAAGAGGAAAAGAGCCTGTGGCGTCTTTAGTCTTGTGTTGTAGCAATAGTAAGCAGCGTTCATACAGTCTTTCGCTTTGGAGGTCAGTTCCTCAAGACTCTTCAGTGGGGTTGGAGAAGCCACTCCCACTTTCCATGAAGCCTGCTGTCATTGCTAAGAATATTTCCTTCTTCTTTTAAATCAGAAGACCAAATGAGTAGTAATAACGACTGGAAAAGTGGCCAAACACTCTCCACCATTTAATGGCTACAACTTGGAATCTTTCCAGACTGCTCTTTGTCCCCATTAATTTTTCTATCCCCACTGATACAAAATAAGTTTTGCCAAATGGCTTCCTGAAGTAATTTTGACTAATTTAACCATTCTTTATGGTAGTTATAGTTTAGTTGGAAACTCCCCCACAAAATTCTCAAAATAGCCACTGCAGCAAAAGAGTGTAGTGGTAATTACCATCTCAAGATGTAAGACATAATTTTCTTTCCTAATGCTTACTTGCATGTGGCCTTCCGAGGTCTGAAACTGAGCAACCTGAATCTCTACTCACGATCAACTTATAGTCAAATAACCCTCAAACTATCCTAAGACAATAAAATTACATTGTGAAACAAAAGGCTCACAAGTGTTTCAAATGGCTTCATTAATTTGCTTTTCGCCTGAAATTTCTCTCTTTGTATGTTTCCTTTTCCATAGGACATATTTTGACTTAAATTTTAGAGAGGTGATGATTCTGTGCTACAGCTTTCCTTTTTTGGTGGGGAGGGGGCATCACTGCCTCCAGTGGTCGTGGGCGCTACCCAGTACCGCTCCTGAGAGCCGCCGCTGGATCTGAACCACCAAGCCTGCGGGCTGCAGTTCCACACTCAACCACTTACGCCACCGGGGCTCAGGCCTATCTCTCCTTTTTAAAACATTTTTGTTGTGATAAAAATTTGTGTAACAGAGGCTGAGCCCCGGTGGCGTAGTGGTTGTGCGCGGGACTGCGACCCACTGGGAAGGAGCTTCAATTCCAGCAGTGGCTTCACAGGAGCAAAGGCTGGGCCTCCTACTCCCACCACCAGAGGGCAGTGATGCACCAAAAACAACAAAAACAAAACAAAACAAATTTATATAACAGAAGAACTTGGAAATTCAACATTTTTTTGCATGGTCAATTCAGTGACACTGATAGGGACATCATGCTGTCCCTTACTTTTTTTTTTTTTTTGGCATCACTGCACTCCGGTGGTGGGAGTAGGAAGCCCAACCCCACTGCTGGAATTGAACCTCTGTCCTAGTGGGCCGCAGTCCCGCGCACAACCACTACGCCACCGGGGCTCAGCCCGCTATCCCTTATTTTTACTGAATTCCAAAACAAGTTCTCTCTTTTTTTTTAGGCATCACTGCCCTCTGGTGGTCGGGGGAGCTAACCAATTTCTCTTAAAAGTGCCTCAAATTTCTTTGTAAAGCTTAGTTGTGACACTAAAAATACTTTATGAATGATAATCTTTTTCAATACCAAGAAAAGGATTAATTATATACATTTTCATCTCAACAAAACAAAACAAGACAAAACAAAACCTCACTGCCATCAAGTGAGAACTAGTGTCCCTATAGGACAGGGTAGAACTTCCCCATGAGTTTCGAAGACTGTACTGGTTAACAGGAGTTCTACCTTGGAGATTCTGGTTTCAAACTGCTGACCTTGCAGATTGCAATCCAATGCAGAATCACTAGGTTATCAGGGCTCCTCCCTTCACGAATAAAAATAGACGACAAATTGCTCCCACAATTTTAGACTATTCATGACATACCTCTGCTTCCATATGATAAGCATTTTCTACTCTTCTGAAATCCTTTGTCACTGTTACATTTTCTGCCTGAAACAGAAAGTACATGAGTATAATTACTAAATAATTAGTTATTAAACACAACCACTGATGGTTTAAATCCAGCAGCAGCTCTCCAGGAGCAAGGTTGGGCTTCCTACTCCCACCAGGGCAGTGATACCACAAAAACAAACAAACAAAAAACAAAACACAATCACTGAAAACATAAATTAGAAGCTAGAACTTAGCAAAACTATGTAGAAAGACTGTTTTGCCTGCTTTGTCACATTTTAAAAGTGACATCAAGTAAACTCAGAAATCTAAATTATTTGCTGAAAGTTTATCATAATGGTTGTTCCACCTATAGTAATTTTTACAGTGACTTACAAAAAGTAAGAACTTAAGGTTGTATATGCATACATGTTATGTTTTTTTTTGGGGGGGTGGGGGGCATCACTGCTGGTCATGGGAGCTTCCCTCCCACTGCTCCTGAGAGCCGCCGCTGGATTTGCACTGCCAAGCCCGCGGGTCGCAGTCACACACTCAACCACTTAACGCCACTGGGGCTTAGCCCCCCATGTTATACTTTTATGAGGAGTCAGTATACCTAAGTATTTCAGATATTATAGGAATATTACAATTTAAAAGAAATGATTAAGATAATAGGAATTTAATGAATAGTTATCATTCACAATTTTGGAGTTTTGAACCACTTTCCACATTTTAGTAACATATCATTTATTTTTTATTATTAATCATTTTATTGGGAGCGCTTTAATAATCTTACAAATATCATATAGCCATATCAAATTGCTTTGAGCATTTAGAGCTAAATTGTATGTAAAGTTTTTATCACAAATAAGACACTGAGAAAAAGGAGATGCTATATAAATAAAATGTTTCTTGCAATCTTAGGCCATCTTGTCTTTAGAAAGTACCATTGATCCTTTTAAATTTTCTGGGAAAATGCAGTACATGACTGATGGAAAGTTACATTTCTTATTCACTTTTCAAGAGTTTAAGGTTTCTGAAATGGGTTCTACTCACCCTTGAATACAGAAAGAACTTCTGTTTTATAACTCTAAAGAATTCAAAATATGTTTTAAATATTACTAGCTGTGTCCAAGAGTGATTTAAATATGGAATTCACATCTGCACCTTTATTTTAAGATGATTACTAATTTATAGTGATTTGTGACTAAGACACATTTTACTTTCACTTGAGATTTTTAATTCAAGTTCTAATTTTAACTCCTCCAATGCCTATCACTCCAGTGATAAACGAAATTTTTGTAAACACAGTATCTGTTAATTGAAAAAAATTAATTACAGATTAACAGGATAGAATGGTATTTCTTGCCATCAGCTTTTAAAAGTTTGGTCATAAAATTGGTGTCATTCAATATATTTTTTTAATTTAAAAAAAGGTTTTTTTGGGGGGGGCATTACTGTCCTTTGGTGGTCGTGGGAGCTACTCAGTCTTGCTCCTGGAGAGCCGCTGCTGGATTTGAACCTCCAAGCCCGTGGGCCGCAGTCCCACACTCAACCACTACGCCACCGGGGCTCACCCCTCATTATTCTTATATGACAACTTAAACATATTTCTCTTCCATTTTGGGGTGTCTTTTTGATTTATCTTCTCCCCACTTTGACAAACTCATATAAAACTTCTGCTTTAAAATTATGAGAGGATTATTTCAGGAAAGACACAAGAAAAGTACCCTTGCTATTTTTTCACACATAAAAGATGCGTTACCATTGAGTCGATGCCACCTCGTGTTAATTTCCCAAGCCGAACTGCTGCCTGGCCCTTTCTCGTTTCTCAGGGTCAGCAGAAGGTTCAAGTCCACTGTAGCAGGTCCTCAGGCAATCCCTTGCAAGAACGGTCTCCCTCTCGTTGCTGGCCCGCTACTGAAGCGTGCAGGAAGTCCTCGGCCGGTGTTCTGCGGTCACCTGGCAACCTGGCCGTGCCCGTCCCTCAGCTTTCATCACCGGGCAGCCACCAGGGACCCCGCAATGGATTTTGGACTTCCGGGATCATCCCTAGCCTAACGGAGTATTTACAATTTAAGCTCTGAGACCCGCCCCTCCTGCAGATGTGGCATATCACCGTGAGTCCTTGGAGCGCACAGGCTGGTGTGTGACTTCCAAGAGGGCTTACCTGACACCTCACTCAGACGGCTGCGGGTTGGAAGACAAGCCTGTCAAGTTCCCCAGTCGCTTTTCTTTCAGATCCCGGGACACTGCTACAGCACCCCTCTCTTCTTAGATCTCTTCACCCAGCAGGGCCGCGTCTTAGGACTCATCGCTCTCAGACAGGGGCTAGCATGCAGTGTGATTCCCCCAAATCCATTCACGTATGGATGACCTCTTTACGTGGCTGGTGCACTTTATCGATCACCACGCCTAGCTACCGTCTCAGAGCAAAGCCACCCGCTGACAGCGTCCCCCGAGAACGCGTCCAATGTGCGTCCTTCTCTTCACAAGCTTATGGCAGTCCAGACTTTTTCGCGCGTCAAGGATGGGTCCGGGATGCCACCGTGTCCTACAGAGGCTTGGGGGCGTCCGCTCCGGCCCCCCCCCCCCCCCCCCGGCCTCGCGGCTCCGCGTTCCTACCGGGAGGCCTTGCTGCTGCAGGCTCTGTGCGATGTAGTCCAGGCGGCGGCACACGCTCTTCTTGGCCTCGGCCGCCGCGTCCTTGGTGCTGCTCAGGCGGATGGCGACGTGCGCCCGGTCGGGGCCGGCGGCCACCTCGGCGCGCCCGCTGACGTGCACCTCGCGGGGCGGCGTCGCGGCCCGGCCCGGGGGCAGCGGACGGCGGAGGCCGGGCGCCGTCTCCCCGCACGGCGGCGGGCTGTTCTCCCGGCCCCGCTCGGCCCAGGGAACGAGCTCCACGAACACCCGCGACGCCGGCGTCCGGGGCTGGGACATGGCGGCGGCGGCGGCGGCGGCGTTTCCATAGCAACCGCCGGCCGCCCGGAGCCCGGCGCTGAGGATGCCGGGATGGGCGTGGCGGGCCCCGCGTTTGAAAGGGGCGGGAGGAGGCCGGTTAGGGCATGGGGGGCGGGCCTTCTCCTCGACGGGATGAACGTAGGGCGCGTCCCCAAGGCTTTTCATTGTCTTTGCCGCATGCGCCTTAAAAACCGAGGTTGGCTGTGGCTGTCGTCGCCCTTTCAGGGAGCTCTGTCCCTTCCCACCCTTGAAGGTCGGGGCAGGCGAGGCGGGGTCAGGGTGCCTGAGATGCTTTTTGCAACTCTCCCATCGAGGCCTGCCACGTCCCCCAACCTGGAGCTCGGAGCGCTGGTGGCACTTGACCCACTAGGCGTTCTGGGGAAGAAATACGGAGCTCTGGCTCCTGTCAAGCTGTTCCCGGCTTTGAAACCTGTAGGACCCCTGTTGTCCCTGAAAGTCAGAATTCACCGACGGCGGAGGATTTGGTTTTTTTCTTCTCTGACTGGGGAGCAGAAAATGCCCGGGGAACTCTGGGTGCACCAAATAGCACGTTGAGGCCGGACAGCCCCAGGATTTTGTTTGTTTCCATGCCTAAAGACCTCCCCCCCATTCATTGAGCAGGCTCCAAATTCAGGCCCTTGAGCAGGGAGGCAGCAGTACACCTGGGGACCCCAAACCAGGCCAGGTGGGCTTACTTCAGCTAACAGCGTCAACCAGTACCGTGGACCACGTCTCCCTGCTGATGGTTCTAAAGGCCAGAACCGTAAGACCATGGCCTCTTCTTTCCCTTTGGCTGCACCTCCGCTTTCTGCTTGACCTCAGGCACGTGTGGCTGTGCAGCCCCACGAGGTGGCCCGTGTTCAGTAGCTGTAAAACCTGAAACTTACTCCGCCCTTTATTTTTTCTTATCATTTTATTGGGGGGCTGGCTGATACAATTTATCACAATCCATCCAGGCATCCATTGTGTGCCAAGCACATTTGTACTTCTGTTGCCATCATCATACTCAGAACATTTGCTTTCTGTCGAAGTCCTTGGTATCACCTCCTCATTTGCCCCCTCCCTCCCCGCCGCCCCTCCCTCACGAACCCTTGATAAGTTATAAATTATTATTATTTTGTCGTATTGTACACTGTCCGATGTCTCCCCTCATCCACTTCCCTGTTGTTGTCTGTACCCCAGGGTGGAGATTATATGTAGATCAGGGGAATGGATAATAAGGATCTACATAACCTCTTTTTCCCTTTATAAAAACTCACTTGAATCACAAACCAGGCTTTGGTGTGAATTATTTCTCGTGCGGAGCCAAGAATCTAGGTATTTCCCATCTGAGAAACCTAACAATTTCCTTAGCTATATTTTCTTTTTTTTAAAGAGAGGGGCCAGTTGTCATGAACAACTTTTTGCCACTTTGATCTTGGGCAGTTTATTATGCCTGTGAGTTTCAAAGCAGTATCGATAACAACCTTCACATTTGCTTCTGTTTGCAATTATGTATCCAGAGCTTGGCATATGGAGGCCAGAGTGTAGAACGATTTAAAAGTATTAATAAAACAGTAATAATAATAATAGCTAAAAAGTGGGCATGATTTACAATTTTTCTAAAACCTCTGGGAATGGTTCTGACCTTGAATTTGGGCATTACAGACCAAAGCAGTGAAGCACATTTGGCATGGACATGGTGTAACTTAGAGCGTTTCTATTCACCCTCTTGGGAGAATTTCCAAAAGATAAATCTCAACTCTCTCCCTTGTCTGTCCTTCCTCTCTCACATGAGGTGACTTTTCTCTACAACACTGCCTTCTGACCTTTGTAAAAAGAGCCCCCTTGTTCCAATCGCCCACAAAACCAGCGCTTTATCAAGAGGGTTGAAGAAAAAAAATGTGAGCACTTTTAATGAATTCTTATGGATTGAATTGTGTCCCCACAACACATATGATTAATCTTAACACTGAAACTTGTGGTTACAATCCCATTTGAGAATGTGCTTACTTGTTCAATTAATGAAGCATTATTAGTGTGGGCTTGTGTCTTAAATATATTTTGAGATAGGAAAGAGCAGATTGACCAAGTAAGAAAGTAAAAATGAGCGAAGGGAGATGCCATGCTACATGAGATCATGACAGAACCAGGAAGCAGATGTTGAGACAAGGACCTCTCTGAGAACCAAGGAGGAAAAAGAATTCTAGGCAGGGCTCAGAACTCAGAATTCTAGCTTCATTCTAGAGAATGAAGCACCCCTCTTGTGTTTCTGTTCTAAAAGCAACAGTTAATTAACATGGCATTTTAGAAAGAGAAAAAACAAAACTATTTTCGCGGACCGGAATCTGAAAAGTTAATTGACAGTCCTTTTATAATCTTTCTCATCATTTTAATTTTTCATTAAGATAAACTCTGTAAGGCCTACTCACTCATTTATTCTGCTCACGTTAGGTCCTCCCAAGTCAGTTCTGACTCAGAGACCTGACCTACAACAGAATGAATCTCTGCTTGGTCCTGGGCCATCTTCACAATGACAAGGTTCGAGCTCATTGTTGCAGCCACCACATCAGTCCATCTCCTTGAGTGTGTGCTTCTTTCTCACCCATCCTCGCTCTGCTTTGCTCAGTATGATGTCCTCTTCCAGGGACTGGTCTGTTCTGATAAGCTGTTCAAGGTACCACAAGAAGTTGCACCATCTTCCCTTCTAAGGAACAGGCTAGCGCTACTTCCCCCAAGACAGATTTGTTTTTCTGGCGGTTTATGGTGCTGTCATTATTCTTCAGCATCCTATTTGAAATGCATTCATTCTTCTCCAGCTCTTCCTTGGTTTGTCGTCCGGCTTTCATTTGCATATGAGGTGAAGGAAAATACGATGGTCTGAGTCAGGCCCACCATCGTGCTCAAAGTCACATTTTAAAGAAGTCTTGTGCAGTAAAATTTCCCAGTGTACGATGTCTCTGGGGGATAGTTTCTAGGAGCACTGGTTGCAGATGCAAATAAATCAAAGCCTTGACAACTTCCATCCTATCTCCCTTTAGCATGATGTCACTAATTGATCCACTTGTGAGGATCTGAGTTGTCTTTACATTCAGCCTGATCAAACCCTGGTGGTCCTGTGGGTTATATATACATTGGGCTGCCAAGCACAGGGTCAGTGAGAAGTTTGAAACCACCAGTCACTTCAAAGGAGAAAGAGGGGGACTTTCTACTCCCGTGAAGATTTGCCATTTCTGACACTCCCCTGGGAAGTTCTGCTCTGTCCTCTCTGGGTTGCTCTGGGTCAGAGTTGACTTGATGATGTGAGTGTGGCTTACAGTGAGGTATAATGCATGCTGACAGCTTGAGTCTTTGTTCTTCATCAGCGAGGGCTTCCAGTGCTCTCTGTAAGCAAGGCGGCGTAATCAGCATATGGCCGGAGATGGAATGAGTCTTCTACCTGTCTGGAGGCTGTGTATATCACAGAGTCCAGATGCTCAAAATATTTGCTCCGCATACAGAGTGAACGAGTGGGGCGAAAGGCTACAATCCTCCAGCACACCTGTCCCGATTATAAACTGTGCAGCCTTCTTTTGTTCTGTTCGAAGGCCTGCCTCTTGATTTATGTGCAGCTTCCTCTTAAGCACAACGAAGCGCTCTGGAATTCCCGTTCTTGTCTTGGTTATCCAGAGTTTGCTATGATCAGTGCCTTTGCACAGTCAGTAAGCCACAAGTGACCTCTTTCCCACCACGTTTCTGTCCATTTGTCATACTGTAGTGGCTTGCCTGTTGCTGCGATGCTGGAAGCTTTGTCTCCAGTCTTTCAAATCACAGCAGGGTTCCCCAAGGGGAAGAAGTTTCAGGACAGCCTACAGACTCAGAACAGACTGTGAAGAAGAAAGAGCCTGTCTACATCTGAGAGACTAACAACTGAACTGTATAGGCGTACACACATGGAGAACTTGTGAGCAATCGTGGAACCTTGTTATATCGAGTGCTAGGAGATGTGTCCCAGGTCTGCAGGCGCTCAGAATAAGACTGAGGAAAGGCTGCCTTCTCAAAGCAGAGTCAACCATACTGACACGAATGCAGTAAAGCTTTCAGAAATTTCATTTGCTGGTGGGGCAAACAAATGAGAAACAACTGCAAACAATTTATCATTGGAATATAGAATGTATAAAGTATGAATCTATGAAAATTACAAGTAACAAATGAAATGGGGTGTATTAAGATCAGTATCTTAGGACAGATATTAGCAATTTTGAATCAGATAATTATGTGGTTTACTATGCTTGGAATGACAAATTCAAGAGGAATGGTGTGAATATATTATCAAAAAGAACATTTTAAAGTCTAGCTTGAACTATTTTTGATGTATCATCCAAAATTCAGGAGGAATGGTGTAATATATTATCAAAAAGAACATTTTAAGGTCTATCTTGAACTATAATGTCTCTGATATTATAATATACTCTATGCATATAAGTAAATCTAGTCAATACATCTATATTATTCAAATTTACGTGCCAACCAATAAAGCCAATGATGATGAAATTGCAAAATTCTACCAACTTCTTCAGACTAAACCTGATCAGACATGCAATCAAGATGCTTTATTGGAATGTGGAAGTTGTCAAAAAGGAATAAATCAATACCAAACTCACTGCCATTGAGTGAATGCTGACTCATTGCGGCTCTCCCTGTAGGACACGGTAGAACTGTCCCTGTGAGTTTCTGAGACTAACTCTTTCCGGGTAGAAAACGCTTTCTGCCTCAGAGTGACTGGTGCTTTTGAACTTGGTACCTTGTGGTTAGCAGTCCAACTTCTACACCAATAGAACTCCTCAAGAAGGATTAGTGGTTGGAAAATATGACTTTGGGGAGGGAAGGGAAACTGAAGATCCGATGGCAAACTTTTGAAAGACCAATGGCTTCTTCCATTGAAGACTTTGTCTTTCCCATCCCCTCATCGCTACAGTCTGCAGAGGTAGAAGTCCTGGTCACCAAAGGTGGCACTCTCTTCCTGCAAGACAGAATAGCTATCCCACTGAGTTGTAAACCGGGACAAGTTAACCTCTTTTTGTCCAGGAACTAGGGAGTAAGAAGAAAAATCTTCCGTGTGATCTGGTATTTGACTCTGCTCAAAGAGAAACTGTACAGCTGCTGTCATTCAATGAGGCCTGGCAGATGTTCCATTTCCATGGTTAGCTGTGAACGTGAAGAGATAAATGCAGCAATACCTGCCTGAGCCACATTGAGTTATTAGAGACCAGGTCTTTCTAAGTGAAGTCCTGAATAATATCACGAAGTAAGCCCACTGATCATGCAGTGAAGACAGCACAGAAAAGTTAGAATAGATAGGAAATGAGCTTTGGATCTCTTTCACTATCTACCATTATCACCCAGTACTCTCAGTTCTAAGGTATAAAATGAATCTTCTTCTACAAAGTCAAAATCTACTTATACTAAAGCCAATGATGAAAAAAATAAAATAATTCCACTAGCTTCTTCAAGTCTGACTCATAGTGACTGTATAGGAAAGGGTAGAATTGCTCCTTTGAGTTTCTGAGATGGGAACTTCTTATAGAAGTGGAAAGCCTCATCTTTCCCTTGCAGAGCAGCTGGTGGTCTTGAACTGTTAGCCTCATGATTCACAGCCCAACGCCACCAGGGATCCAGCAAACCCAAAGGAAAAGCAAGGCACAAAGAAGCAATCATCACAGAAATTGATACCACTTATCCAAAAATTTAACTTAATTCTTTATTGAAAATAGATTTCATGTGTGTGTGGCATGTGAGTGTGTGTGTGTTCAAAGTGGCATAAAAACCAATCTAGACAACTGCATTTGGTTCAAGCATAGTAAGGTCTTTGACTTGTTAAAAAGGAGTTTAGAGATACCAAATTATTATAGATTTTTAAAATTATAGATGGTAGTTCATTGTCCATGACAAAAATAACATCTAGAAGGGAAATGGGATCTTGGGTAAATGGTCAATCATTAAATATCTAATAGGACATAGCAAGGCAGATCCTGAGTAAATTATAAAAGTGATAATACACAAAAGATTGATAAAGTAATAGAAAATACTGTAAGAAAGAAAGCAGAAGAAAAGAAAAAAAAGTTGGAAGCTAGAAGAAGCACAATCTTAATTTATCATTGAACTAACTAGAACCCAGAAGATTTTTAAGTCTTGTGCAGAGGCGGAGGTAGCTGGATGCTCTTTCCTCAGACCGTGCTGCCTCCCGGTGATCCATGGTTCTTTGTACGACGCACACGGACTGTTACATTCTTTGAAACAATTGAACAAACCTAAAATGTGCTTCACCTCTAACCTTCCTTGATTCCGGTAGGACTCGATTCTTCTTCTTCCTTCTCTCTAGTCACTTAATATATATCTCTTCATGTTGAAAGAGCAAAACATGTACCAACTCAAATTTCTACATGTACAAGTCGGTGACATTGATTCTGTTCTTTGAGTTATGCAAACATTCTTATCCTCCTTTCCAATGGGGAATTATTCTTCCCCATTTAACATCAACCCACTAACATTTAAGGTTCCTATACAATCATTGGCGCTGCTATTGTTCTCGTTTAGATAGTTCTTAAAAGAGCATAATGCTCAAGGCAGACATTTGTATTGGTTAAGTTAAACTATTGTTTAATTCATGTGTAGGGGATATTTGGGGTTGAATTTCAGAAGATTCTCTCCAGATAACAGTTTTTCAGGGATCTACCCATGATAACCGTCAGCACTAAATGGGAACAATCTTTCTGGCTGCAAATATAAGGAACTAGAGTTCTACTTTGTGAGCTGTTTCCATGAAGAAGCCGCTCTGATAACTTGTGAGTGTAGAAGGGGCGACCTGGAGGACCCAGTGACTGTCACGCAGAGTGAAGGCTAACTGATCAGCACAGGGAAAAAGAGCATAAATGGGGGAGAGGAAGCCTAGGAGACAGGAGACTGGAAGGCTTTAGAAACAGATCGCCGCCTGGTGGAGAATGATAGAAAACAAAAGAACAAAAAAAAACCCGACCTGGCCGCCTGGTGACTGAGAACATGAAAGACCACAGATGCCAAATTTATAGCTAGTTGTTGGCACTTTGTCAGTGTAGCAACTGGCGGCACTGCCCTGTCTGCATTGTGTGGGGGGAAACAAGGAAAGGGCTTCAGGGGAAAACAAAGGTGAACACAGCGAGTAAAAAGGTTTAGCTCAAGGCATGTCCCATTGAGGATGGACTTAGTACAGGTACCACGTTTTCCACGTATACACCCACCCACATAAATAACATGCATGCATATGTGACATCTAAGTGTGCTCAGGGACCTAATACACAAAGGGGCTGCATGTTTTAGAAACAACAATAAATGACACATTATTTGCATAAAATACCGTAATCTCTTTCTTTTTCGAGTTGTAGAATCCATGCTTAAGTGATGACAGTGTTATCCATTGTGAGTAGAGTAAAAACGTTTACTAAAGAGGCTTAAGGTTTGATAAATAAAATTCTGAGAAAAAGATTGCTCTCTGAAACCTTCATAAAATTGAGTTGTCAAGAATGCTAATAAGATCTAAACGTGGATGAAGTGCTCCTGAGTTGCATCCAAAACCATTTGTAAAGTGCCTGGTTTAAATTGGGCATTTAGTAAATGACAATTATCATCATCACTATCCTTCATCCATAAAGAGTGTGAGTTTTCACACATTGCAGATGTCAGGGATCCCACCAGGGACAGACTTCACAGGACCTGAGCTGGCTTGGTGATGAATTCCTCCAGTTAACAGATTTTAAGGTTACATATTCTATGTTTTCGTTGGCCTGTGTGATGATTAATATTATGTGTCCATTTGGTGAGGCTACAGCTTCAAATGTTTTAACAGACTGGACCGGCCTGTGTAATATAATGTAATCACTCTCCATCCATATAAGGGGGAGCTTCCTTGGAACTCTAGCCTGCCTCTGGCATACAAGTGACCTTCAAAAAGTCCATGGCAAAAAAAAAAAAACCAACACATTTTTCTGTGAACCTTATATAAGTGGGTATTCTGGCAAAGTGTTCTCTTTTTTTTTTTTGCGGGGGGGTGGGGGTGGTGGTGGTGGTGCATCACTGCCCTGGTGGTTGTGGGAACTGCCAAAGTGTTCTCTTACTCTTTCACTTACACCTACATGATGAGGTCTCATCATGTGACCTCAGTTTGAGGGACAGAAAGATGGAAGTCTCCAGTCTGCTGCCAGGAGGCCTGCAGAGTGTGCATCTGCCAGCCTTCTCACCCTGTGAGAGAGAGTGACCTCTTGGGCCTGCCACAGAATCCATACTTTGGGGACTTTACAGCCTCCATGCAGGAGCTATTTCTTTTAAGTGAACATCTTGACATATATTTATATACACTTTACTGCTTTTTCTTCCCTACAGAAACCATACAAAGACATTGTAACCCATGATTCTACTAAGTCATTTGTCCTAAACCTATACTTGTACACCATTCAGAACCCATCAAAGAGAGACTAGATTGACACTGTTTAGTAGAAATAAAGTGAGCCTGATATATCACTTAATACTTTCTATCCCCCCGCCCCCCACCAAATCAGTATCATCAAATCAATTCTAACTCGTGGAAGTTCTTTCTATCTAGGGTCTCCGAGGCTGGGAGTCTTCGCAGGAGTAAATAGCCTCATTTTCTGTGGAGCAGCTAGCTGGTGGGAGCTACTGATTTTGTCATTAGCAATCAAATGCTTAACCTGACAATGCCGGTTAAAAAAATCCCCCACCAAAAAATCCAAAAATACAAACAAACCCCCTCTAACAATAACAACAATAAAATGAACAGCAA
Source organism: Nesogale talazaci (assembly GCA_004026705.1). Taxonomy (NCBI): domain Eukaryota; kingdom Metazoa; phylum Chordata; class Mammalia; order Afrosoricida; family Tenrecidae; genus Nesogale; species Nesogale talazaci. The sequence goes on along the minus strand of PVJH01019234.1, from coordinate 2,971 downwards.
CAATCTAAAAAGAAAGAGACATAATGAATTTTAATGATACATTACTTAATGTAATATATCTAACTTGTCATTATTTAGACAGGCAATCAGTAGTGTTCACATGCTTTTGGATGGATTCTTTGAAAACCGCTGTGTCTTTCAGCATCATCTCGAGAACTCTAGAGCCACGGCTGGATCCCGGCCAATATAATGGCTCTCTCAGGAGCAGACACATCCCAGGAAATCTGTCATAACTTCTGGGGGAGAAAAAAGCCAAACAACTGGATCCTCTTGGTCATATGCCACTGATAGTGAACTGGTTGCCCGTGCATCACATATCACGTGGGTTTTCAGTGGTTGGGTTTTCATAACTGGATTGCCAGGTCTTTCTTCTGAGGTTTCTCTGTGTGGATCCTAAACCTCCAATCTTTGGGTCTGAATCTCCAGTCTTCACTATTCGCACCAAGCAAAGATTATATGCTGAGTTGACAATTTTTGAAGGAGGAGTAGATGGAGGAAAAAACCTCCAAAATGAAAAATGGAACTCACTGTCATTGAATCGATGTCGACGTGTACCAACTTTAGAGGACAGGGTACACGAGCTCCTGTGAGTCTCTAAGACTAATTTGTGGAATTCATTAATTCTAAGACTAATGTGGATGTCAAAAGACCCATGTTTCTCCTGCCGAGGGGCTGGTGGTTTGAAACTGCAGCCCAAAGTGTGATCCCTCTGCCGCCAGGAAGGGCGGCAACGAGAGATCCTCATCCCGTGGCCCAGAAGATGGAAATGCTGCATGTGATGTGCTATTTGTCTGGAGAGTCAAACACTGAAACTTCGTTGCAGTTCCACCTTCTGTGGTGCTTTGCATTTAGTAGATGCTCATGGAGAACTGTCGCTGGGAATGATGGCGGCCCACCTAATTCTGTGTTCAACACCGACAAATTTAGAAATATTTATAACTTTCGCATGAAAACTAACAATCTAAGCGTCTCTACTAAGTGAAATCAGTACTCTGAAATAGTGACTCCCGAGTCGTGCTAAGAAAGCAATTCAAAAAACTTTCTTGAAGGAAGAACTAGGGCTGAGCCCTGGTGGCGTAGTGGTTGTGCGTGGGACTGTGCGTGGGATGGAGGTTCTATTCCAGCAGCGGCTCCACAGGAGCAAAAGCTGGGCCTCCTATTCCCACTACCAGAGGGCAGTGATGCCCCCCCCCCCAAAAAAAAAACAAACTAAAAAGGTAGAATTAGTTGTTGTTGGTCTCAATTTTTAGAGGAAATTTGATTTCTTTGTAAAAAAGCAGAGTTACAGAATCTGTCACTGTATTGACAGCATAGATATCAGTCAGTCACTTTTTACTCCACAGAACAAAAATCGCAGTTTAGTTCAAAAACATTCCATTTATCATAGTAAACACTGTTTGGGTAGTCTGGCTACTTTAAAGGTGACAGTCAGATGACTGGGAAGGAAATGATATGTTGCAAGATTGAAAGAAAATGGATTATTCAAGATGTCATTTCATGAAAAGGAAATAGTGTCTTTGATATTCAAAGTATCCAAAGAGACTTTAATACTCTGTGCTAGAGAAGCCAGGAATATATTTGATGTCTGAAAAAAGGTAACAAAGATTATTTTGTTTTCTACTTCCATCATAGGAAGGAGATTGGCCATACTAGCAAATCGGAGGGAATTCAGATACAACGTAGCATATACAAATAGGGGGTGGGTGGGGAACTTATTAAAAAGTAATGTAAAAGTTTTACTCATGTTTAATAAAGGTTAATACTGAGATTACAGATAGGTTCCTTCCTTTTAATGGTCTTCTCACTCTTAAAACTCTGCTTTAGAAAGGGTCAAATTACATAAAGCCCACCCTACTGAAAGGTATTCCTCATCTCCAGAACAAACTGAATGGTTGTCCTCAGATCTTGCCCTCTCTACTCTTATCAGTTCCACAGGGGTGGTGAAATTTATTTGGTCTGAGATAATCAGGGATCACATTTTTATAAATAATAACCTGGCTTCCCGCACAGAAATCAAATTGAAACCCAAAAACACTGCCATGAAGTTGATGCTGACTCGTATTAATATGACAGAGCAGATTTACAAGAGGCCTGTTAATTTACCATATTAATATTAATTTACCAGAGTAGAACCTTGTTAGTTGTGGGTGTGGACTCTGTGGCTCATATTTTCTCCTGAAGGAGAAAACATTTAGCTGTGGATGCCATCTAGTATTGATCATGAAGACATTCCCTATCGCTCTGGGGAGAAACAGGAGGTCATGTTTCTCTCATGCATCTAGGGTTGGCTATGATGTGGATTCAACTCTTCATCCCAGGTCTTCTTAATCAATTTTCTTGGAAGTGGATCCCAACACTGAATCCTTTAAATAAGTTTTCCTAGTGACTTGTGCCCCAATGTGATACCTGTCTTAGAAAAATGTGATGATAGTTTCCAGTAGAGGTAAATTAGGAAAGTGATATGGTCACTTATTTTTATTTGAACTTTAGTAACCCAAGACACTTCTGGGTTTTCTATCTCTATTGGTCATTTCTCAGCCTGCCCCTTGCCCATACAGTCTTTATCAATTGACAGGACTTTACAGTCCAAGCCAGGAGTGAATGCTTTGGAGAGTATTGTCCCTGCTACATTATGTCTGCCAGCAGAAAGATGAGCTGAATATCACTACTCAAAAACAAAGCTCTGGTTTTTTCAAAGACGTTTCTTCTGTAGATAGCTATCTACGTAGTTAGCAAGTTTACATATTAGCTAACCTAGAATACATTTGGCAATGTTTTATTATGTGGAAGATTTTCCTGGAAATCATACTTAAAAGCAGATGGACTAGAGTTACTATAGGATTCCCTGGACAGCATAAATGGCCAAGCACAGGGCTGCTAATAAGAAGGTGAGCACTTCAAACCCACCCAGAAGCACATCAGAGTTAGGGGCTCTTAATCTGCTTCTGAAAACTCCCAGTCTTATAAAGCG
>PVJH01019233.1:0-43029 GCA_004026705.1 Nesogale talazaci | reverse complement strand
GGGTGAGGGCCCAAGGTCCACCTGCTACCCTAATATTTGGCTTATAGATATGTTCTTAATTTTATTCCCAACTTATAATAGATAGTTGTATCTATGTATGGACATACTTATATTTAGACCTCTGTAAGTGCCCTTTGCCTTCTAGCTCTTTCCTCTGTTTCCTTCCATCTCCCTCCCGTCCCACCAATATGTTCCACCTTCATTGGCATTTCATTGTTTTCTCATAGATTCATTGTCCTTGCTTAATCCCGACCAGACCTCCCATACCCTCCTTTCCATCGATTCCTAACCACTTATTGCTCCCCCAACCCATCCATGTGTTTGTCCTCCCCCCCTTCTCCTCTCCTCTCTCGTGCCGCCAGGAATCATTTGCCCAGGGCCCAGCTATCAAAAGATAGAGCATCCGGGGTCTTAAAGGCTTGAGCATAAACAAGCAGCCATCTAGCTCAGAAGCAACAAAACCCACCATAAAAGATCACTTACCTGTGCGATCATGAGGTCCTGAAACAATCAGGTATCAAAGAACAAAAATCAAAATCAATGGACCAATTGACTCCTGATTTCGCTGATGACAAATGGATACAGAGGCAAACAGAGTAGAAGAAACGATGGTGCCCAGCTAACAAATGATTGAATGCCTGGAATCTCAAAGACTTGAAGATAATCGAGTCACCATTCAGCGCAGAAACAGTGAAGTCCACATGCAGGAAGCACACCAGCATGTGTGATCAAGAGGGGCCGAAGGGAGCAGATATCGAACACCAAAGAACAAGAATCACATCATTACATAGGAGGAGGAGAGCAGGGTGGGGACCTAAGGCCCACTGGTGGGTAATTGGTCACCCCTTCACAGGGGAGCCACGGGGAGGAGACAGACCAGTCAAGGGGCAGCCAGGCAGTGATGATGCATAGAAGTTTCCTCTGGTTCCTGCAAATCCAGATGGACTGGAGAAGTCACACTGGCATAGAGGGGAGCTGGAGATATGAGGAGATATGGATGGGCCCCTTCGGACCAATGGTTAGATTGGAGATACTGGAAGGGTGGAAGGAAGGGGGGTAGAGAGACGGAACCAACAGCAAGGATATATACACAAGCTCTTATTTGAAGGACGGGCATCAAAGGAGTGGGTTGGGGGAGAGATCGGGCAGTGGCAGTGTACGATATGACAAAACAATAACAATGTATAAACTATTGAGGGTTGGAGGGGAGGAGAGACCAGGGGAAGAGGGGAAGGAATGGAAAAGCCGATACTAAGGGCGTAAGGGAAAAGGTGGACAATTGGAGAACAATAATAGAAGTGGACACGTGAGGGTGCTTGATGAATGTGCTTATTTATATATTGTGAAAAACGATGTATGAGCCCCCAATAAAATGATTGGGAAAAAAAATAAATAACATCCTGACTTTTCAGTACTTTAAAATTTTTGTGCAACAAATTTACCCAGTGAAATACATCATTTGATCTCTAAACTGATGCTTCCATGAGCATTTTTGGTAAATCCAAAGAAGAAAAAAATCCTTGATCACTTCAATCCTTCCTCCATTCATCTTGATGTTGTTACATATTGGTCCACTTGGTAGGATTTTGGTTTTCTTTACCTTGAGTTGTAATACCTACTTAAGGGTGCAATCCTTGATCGTCACCAAGTGCTTCAAGTCCTCACTTTCTAGTAAACAAGGTTGTGTTTCCTAACACAGGTTTACTAACCTGTGATCTGTGTATCACAGGTTGTAATAAGCTTTCATCCATTCCAATTGCGGCATTCTTCTTCATATAGTACAGTTTCCCAGATTATTTCCTCAGCATAGGGATTAAGTAAGTATGGTAAAGAGGGTACAACCCTCACACAAACACCTTTTCTAATTTTAAAGCCTGCAGTATGCCCTTGTTCTGTCTGCACAACTGCTTTTCGATCCATATTCAGGTCCACATGAGCACAATCTCATGTTCTAGAATTCCCATTCTGCTCAAGGTTACCCATGGTTCGTTATGAGCCACACAGTTGTATGCCTTAGCACAGTCAATGAAACACAGGTCAGCATCTTTTTGGTATTCTTTGCTTTCAGCCAAGGTCCATCTGACATCAGCAATGGTACCTTGTTCTGTGTATTGCTGCATCTGTTGTTGAATGATCTTCAGCAAAATTTTACTGGTATGTGTTATCAATATCATTCTATAATTTGTGCATCCTGTTGGATACCTTTCTTTCTTTTTAATCATTTTATTGGGGGCTTGTACAACTCTTAGCACAGTCCATACATGTATGCATTGTCTCAAGTACATTTGTACATATATTGCCATCATTGTTTTCTTTCTGTTTGTTTGTTTTTTTTTGGGGGGGGGGGCGGGGCATCACTGCTCTCTGGTGGTGGGAGTAGGAGGCCCAGCCCCACTGCTGGAATTGAACCTCCGTCCCAGTGGGCCGCAATCCCGCGCACAACCACTACACCACTGGGGCCATCATTGTTTTCAAAGCATTTTCTTTCTACTTGAGCCCTTGGTATCAGGTCCTCGCTTTTCCCCCTCCTTCCCTCATAAACCCTTGATAATTAAAAAAAAAAAATTTTTATGTCTTGCACTGTCTGATGTCTCCCCCCACTCCTTGGTCTTGTTGTCCACCTCCCTGGGATGGCATTATAGATAGGTCATTGTGATCAGTTTCCCCTTTCTCACCCCACCTTCCCCTTGCCTTCCTGGTATGACTACTCTCAATATTGGTCCTGAGGAGTTTATCTGTCCCATATTCCCTGTGCTTCCAGCTCTTATCTGTACCAATGTACATGCTCTGGTCTAGCCAGATTTGTAAGGCAGAATTAGGGGAAGGAAGCATTAAAGAACCAAAGGAAAAGCTGATACCAAGGGCTTAAATAGAAAGCATATGTTTTGAGAATGTTGAGGGCAACAAATGTACAAATATACTTGACAATCAATGGATAGATGTATGGATTATGAGAAGAGCCCCCAATAAAATGATTTTTTTTTTAAATAGGAGAAAGCTGTATGTTTCATCGATGCTACACTGCACCCTTACTGACCTGTCTTCTCCCCGCAACCCTTCTGTAAAGGGATGTCCAATTGCTTACAGATTGGCTTTGGGCCTCCACTCGCACTCGATCACCTTCATTCACATTATGAGTTTCTGCTCTGGGTCTGTGATGCCTGATATTTGATCCCATCGACACCTCATGATCACATAGGCTAGTGTTCTTCTACCTTGTGGGCTTTGCTGTTTCTCAGCTATATGGCTGCTCGTTCATCTGCAAGCCTTTAAGAACCCAGATGTTATATCTTTTGATAGTTGGGCACCATCAGCTTTCTTCACCACGTTTGCTTGTGCATCCACTTTTTCTTCAGCGATTGTGTCGGGAACGATCACCTTTCTTTAGAATGAGGACACTATGGATCTGTTCCATTCTGTTGACTAGGTAGCTGTTTTCCAAATTTCCTGGCATCGTTGAGTCAATGCCTGCAGTGTCTCATTGACTCGTTGAAACATTTTAGTTAGTATTCCCTTGTTCTGTTTGGCAGTCCATGGAAGTTGGAATCTTGTTTTTGGCTAATAAAATTTGGACTCACAGCAACCGGATAGCACATGGAAAACTGCCCCGGCAAGTTTCTGAGACGGTAACATTAAAGGGAGGAGAACTGTCTTACCTTTCTCTATCAGAGAGACTGGTAGTTTTGAATTGCTGACCTTGAAGTTAACAGCTTAACTGCATGCCTACTATGCCCCAGGGCTCCTATTTAAATTACTAGATCCAATATCTGAGTTTGTATCATTTACAGATCATTATTTAAATTAACAGTTATGGGCTGAGCCCCGGTGGCGTAAGTAGTTGAGTGCGGGACTGCGGCCTGCGGGCTTGGCGGTTCAAATCCAGCGGCTGCTCTCAGGATCAGCACTGGGTAGCGCCCACAACCACCAGAGGCAGTGATGCCCACTAAAAAAACAAACAAACAAACAGTTATAACCACTTAAAGTTTCCCATTTTGTTTTTTTGTAATGAAATAATCTTGGACTACAGTTTATTTCTTAGCAGTTATTCTGGATTAGTCGCTCTTCAAAACTTCTAGTATAAAAAGTGAGCCCCAAAAATATTGCTAGCTGGCTTCCAGTTCATACCCATAGAACTTGATTCCAAACAAAATGTGTGTAAATGAGTCTCTGTGATCAGTGGACAACTGCAGACACTTTCTCTCAGTAATAGGCTTGTCTTCATCTCCTTAGGCTGCCTTTAAAAAAAAGATCCAGTGAAAACAGTGGCTCCCAGGGAATCAATTAAATTCAAGGCAGAGAGGTCGTCTCAGAAGGTTATGATGACCGTTTTGGGGGTCAAAGAAGTAATCTTGTCAAAGAAGTAATCGTCATCAATTTTTTGGAAGGTCACAGGGTAATCACAAAGGCTTATTATGATTTAAGAAAATGGAAAACAACATTGGTGGGGGAGGGGGGGAAAAGCCTGGAAAGTTATGCCAAGGAACTTTCTTTCATCATAACAATGCACATACTCAATTCTTTCTGATGTTGTCAAGGGCTGTCCCAGAAGAATTTGGTTGAGAATCTTTAGTCAATCAGTCCGTAGCGCTCATCTTGCTTTCTTTCAGGCTGTTTTATGTTCCCAAAACTCAGTGTTAGAAAAGAACACGGTTTACATTCCTTGGGGATGTCAAAAGAACATGTTGTAAATCTAATAGTGCAGAATTATTTGGGAAAGGATTAAAGAGATGGAAAGATCTTGCTATTTAGACTACCATCTAAGTCTTTACATGTTGATATATTTGTTTAAAACAAAAAAAAACTACTTAGAAAAGCAATACCGTTCAAAGTTTCTGGATAAACATTACCAGTTAAAATCAGAAAAATATATATTAAGAGATGGTTTCACTTAGCAGTTTACTGAGCTGTATAATTTGTTTGTATGATAACCAAGTACTTTATCTGCCTATGATTTTGTAGCATTGCTTTTTGAGGTACTCAGATCTCTTCAAATGTCAGTGTCATAAGAAGGATATTAAAGCTTTAAAACTGATCATTATAGATTTACAATAAAAGTATGGGGAGAAAAAGGTGAATGCTAAAAATATAGACAAGCATAGTGGTTTGCGTATTTTCACAAATATCTTTTTTTTTAAGGGGGGGCATCACTGCCCTCGGTGGTCGTGGAAGCTACCCAGCGCTGCTCCTGAGAGCCGCTGCTGGATTTGAACTGCCAAGGCCACGCGCCGCAGTCCCACATTCAACCACTTACACCACCAGGGCTCAGCCCTTCACAAATATCTTAATCCCCTCACTTCTCTGGCCTTGATGCCGGCCAACTCAGGATAGAACTGCCCCTGTGAGTTTCTGAAACTAACTCCTTATGGGAATTACAAAGTCCGGTCTTTCTCCTGAGGAGCAGATGGTGGTTTTGAACTGCTGAATTATGGTTATTAGCCCAAGGTGTAACCACTATACCACTGGTGGAAATTTTTTTTTTGGGGGGGGTCAAAAATCAGTGAATTAAATTTCAGTTACAATTTGATGGCAGTTAGAAGCACCGTATAAAACACATCATACTATACTTAGGTACATAAAAGTATTTTATATAATCTCTTAGTTCCTAGATTGTGAAGGCAGATAAAGTACTTTGTTGTCATACAGACAAATTATACAGTTCAATAAGCTACTAAGTGAAACCATCTCTTAAAATATATTTTTCTGATCTTAACTGGTAATGTTTATCCAGAGACTTTGTTTGTTTGTGTGTTTGCTTGTTTGTTTGTTTTGGAGGGGGCATCACGGTCTCTGGTGGTTGTGGGCGCTACCCAGTGCTGCTCCTGAGAGCTGCTGCTGAATTTGAACCACCAATCCGGCGGGCTGCAATCCCACACTCAACCACTTACGCCACCGGGGCTCAGCCCTATCCAGAAACTTTGAACGGTATTGCTTTTCTAAATAGTATTTGCATCAAAATTCAATGTGCTTATTTGCCTGTGTCTTGTCATTGATGAGGATGTTTCCTCAACCAAAGATTCAATACTACTACACTGCATCTTCTACTTGTACTTGCACCAAAGCCATGTCTCTTGTTAGGCAGGTGTTTAAACATATGTGTGTGTGTGTGTTGCTTTAAATTGACTTGCCATTCTCATTTATAAAAATTACTAGATATTTTCTGTTTTTAACTTTTACTATGATTTAAAATTTTAGAGTAAATTGGTTTTCTATGCAACATGGATTGCAACCCCCAAGATACGCCAACACACTTCCCACTTCCACCCTCCCTGTGGTTTACCATTATTATTCATCCTGTTTTCCTGAACCCTTCCTGCTTTCAAGAATTTTTATCCATAGGCAAATGCTATCCTTTTGATTTTGTGTGGTTCATTGTTCTAAGGAGTGTCTACCTCTTGTATGTTATTCTTCCCCTCCATGCCTGTGTATTGTTTTGGCTGTAAGCTGAGTCAGAGGAGAGAGTACAGTTCCAGTAGTGAAGAGGCACAAAGGGCTATCGTCTTGGGATTCCAAGTCTCCATGAGGACAGTAAGCCTGGTCTATTTTATGATTTGGGGTTTTGTTCCACTTTGTTCTCCCACTCTATTCAGGACCCTCTTTTGTGATCCCTCTCAGAGTAATTGGCAGAAGCTGGGCACCATCTAGTTCTTCATTGCCGTGGAGGCTGAGGTTTGCTGAGATCCATTCAGCCTCTTGATTAATTGTTCCCATACATATTCTATTTCCTTCACTCTTATTTTGTGGTACTTCTTTGCTGTCTGGGGGGTAACAAAGAGCATGCAGGTGAGAGGTGGGAACTACTGGAATCTGAGAGAACACTCTACTGATTGGCATAGCTGGGAAACACCAGGTTCAGCTGTTTGGGGCACTGGAGCCTGGAAGAGCACATGGTGCCCGTGTGCCTTGTAGGAAACGAGATGTTCATCTCCCCACACCAGTGAACCATGTCAGAGGGACAGAAATTCAGAGGATAAATAGTCATTTAGTAAGTCACAATCATCTAGTTCCACGCTCCACCCAGGCCAAACTGTCGTCCCTCTTCCTTTGTTTTTTTTTGGGGGAGGGGGCATCACTGCTCTCCGGCGGTGGGAGTTGGAGGCCCAGCCCCTGCTGGAATTGAACCTCTGTCCCAGTGGGCCGCAGTCCGGCGCAAAACCACTACGCCACTGGGGTTCAGCCCTTTTCCTTTGTTTTGAAAGCTTTGTTACAATCACCCCATTGAAAGTTTTTCTTGTTAAGAATTTTCTCATGCTGAATGATACATGACTTCCAGATATAAGATTTTCCACATTTAATTCATGCAAAGGTTTTCTTTCCTGTGTGAAATCTCTGATGTGCTGTAGGGCATCACTTCTGGCTGGAAAAAAAATTTTTTTGTGGCATCACTGCCCTGGTGGGGGTAGGAAGCCCAGCTTTGCTCCTAGAGAGCTGCTGCTGGATTTGAACCGTCAACCCTGTGGGCTGCAGTCCCTCACACAACCACTAGGCTACCAGGTCTCAGCCCTCTGGCTGAAATTTTTAACACATTCACAGCATACATAAGGTTTTTCTCCAGTATGAGTTTGTAGATGTGATGTCTGAATGAAACCGTTGCCACATTCACCACTTACATGGGGTCTCTCTCTAGTATGAGTAAACTGATGAACAGTATCCCTTTGGTGTCAACTTGAGAATATTAAGAGTAAAGGGGTGGAGGTTAGCCTATCAATCAAGTTGCAGCTTGGTGACCTCATTTGGAGGCACGATGGAGATAAATAGCTCTCTGGGGGGCATACGTGCTTTCTCTGCTTTGTATTCCTGATGACAAGCCACATAAAGCTATAGCTGATGCAGCCAGAACCCAGAGGCTGGAGGAACCACATGGAGACCCACACCAACCCTGAGATGCTTCCACTGCCACTAGATCCACAAGACTTTCCACCCACTGGCCTGTGATTTCCCTGCGTTCAGTGTCATTGTATATGTTGCGTGAGTCTGTAGAGGAATTTATAGACTGGTGTCAGACTTATGGGCTAATATCAGACTTATGGACTTGATCTGGACTGGGCTGGGATGCTTTCTCAATGTACAATTGCTCATTGATATAAAGTTCTCTCTTGCACATATATGAGTGTCTTGGATTTGTGTCTCTAGTCAACCCAGACTAATCCATCTACTATTTCAAATGTCCACTTTTTCAGTGAACTGAACCAATATTATACAGGTTTCTACAATTCCAGTAGGAAATACAGAAAAGGATAAAGTACATCAAAATCATCTAAGCCTTGGTCATTTTCTTTGGTCCTTAGGATACTGCTGGCAACTGGGAGGCCTCTGTTTTGTCTTATCTGGACCCGCTCTAATTATGTTCGCAAACTTCAATCTCTCATAAGGATCTCCCCTAAATAATAATGCCCAAACCAGGCACTTCTTCCTCCTTCCTCTAAGCTACTGGTGCCTCAAAATCTGCAGGCAGGCTTTGAGATGGTCCACTCCAAAATTTTCTCACATGTGCAGATCATGAAAGGCCCACCACCAGCTTAACTAGCTGAATGTGATAACAGGCATCCTCTCCTCTGTGGGAATGACCTCTATGACTTGTTATACTTTGATCCCCGTAGTTTTTCAGGAGAGGCCAATGTCTCAGGAAGGGTATCATGCATCCTAGGTCCGACTTTCGGAAGCTTTGTTGAATGTGCTCCCTGGGACAAGAATTCCCTTCAGAAAGAGGACTGGGAGTGGGGCAAAGCAGAGTCACTGGGCAGTTTGGAGGTAGGTGAAAGAAGTGTGTGTTCCACAGCCAGTTAGAACATTTAAAACACTGACTAGTGATGTTTTGGGTGTGCAAGATGATTGTCATTGATCTCCAGTTACCTAGATCAGGTCTCCAATCACCACACCTAGGAACCTCATGGAACTCTCACTCTGAGCCTTCTTAGACAGCAGAAACCTATATATTTTCCACCATCTTTGTTAAATTTAAACAAGGCCACTTAAGTTGTTATAATCATTCGCTATCATTGCATAATGATTGCAATCAGAACTTATTAGTTTAAACTAGTATAGGAGATGATAATAGTGGGATTCCTAGTGATTTTATAAGGTGCATTTATGTGAGTAACCATATAACTAACATTCGACCCTTCTGCCCTATTCTGAACTGTCTGCTTATATGCATGGTTCTCTCTCTAATAGATAAAAAGATTTTTCTCAGTTACTGATTGGATAAAAACACCATTGCTATATTTTTACCTCATTTATTGTCCCATCTTAACCCATACACATCATGCACATTCTTTTGTATCATATTTTTTATGATTGAGATTTTCATTGTTGTTAAGTGATGTCAAATTGGTTCTGACTCATATTGACCCTTTCTACAACAGAACTGCCCAGTTCTACACCATCCTCATAAATTTTGCTATGTTTGAACTCATGTTGGGATTTCAGGCATGAGAATTACTTGTCAAACTTAGATGATACAGTAAACGCTCCTATCTTTTGAGCTTTCTTTGTTCTCCGTGTAAATGAAACAGCCTACTGTTTGCACCAGCCCCAGTTGTGTTTCTCCAACTACTACATATCACCGTGGCTTAAATTTCTTCAGTGATTCAAATGTTCTCATTGAATGTGTTATCTTTGGTTTGTTAAGTTATAAGCAATCTAACTACATAATAAATTTCTTTTTCTATTTCTTTGTATTTTTCCAAGTTATTCATTTACTATTCCAGGGGAATGTGAACCAAGGTAAGGGGCAAATATAACCTTGCTGTGGTAGTGTGTTTCTGAATTTAAAATGTCAAAATCCAACATTTTTATTTGACTTTTATTATAATAAAGTTTATTGAGCAGATCATTATTTGTATACTTAAAAACTCATTGAACCTCTCAATATTTTCTGCTTCCATCATTTTTTAACCTATCTCCCACTTGTTGAATATCATCTTCCCCTTCACCAAAGTTGATATCTGTCTACACTCTAGCTTGCAACTTTCCCTTCCTCTCCCACCCCTGGTAACCATCAAAGTCCATTTCTTTCCATGTGAAAGCCCTTCTTCATTTTTTTTGTATAGCAGTCATCTTATATAATATTTGTCCTTGTGGCTGATAGTTTCCCACATATATTTAAAGGATTACTGTGACTACTGTATGTAGCAGAGACTGAAGAAGCAACAAGTAAGAGTAGAAACTGATAAGCCTATTAGAAGGCTAATGAAATATTGCAGGTGAAAATGGTGGCTTAAAGCAGGGTAAAAATGTAATGAAAATGATCTGGAAATATTTTTAAAGTAGAACAAAGACCATTTCCTGAGGGATTCAATATGGGAAATAAAGAGAGTAAAACATCAAGGATGATTCTGAGACTTCTGACCTGAGCAATTAGAATTATGAAGATTACTGTCAATTGAGATGGGAAAGGCTACAGATGGAACAGGTTCTGTACCTGTTGATTCTGAGATATGTATTAACTTTTCAACTGTAGCTAGTGCCTGCACAGTTGGACATATGGGCCTGAATGTGCAGGTGGGGTGGGGGGAGGGGAGGTAGATCTTTATCCAAGGTGTTTATCTGAATTTGACAATCAAATTTAGAAGATATTGGCTGAGCCCCGGTGGCGTAGTGGTTGTGCGCGGGACTGCGGCCCACTGGGATGGAGGTTCAATTCCAGCTCCACGGAGCAAAGGCTGGGCCTCCTACCCCCACCACTTGAGGGCAGTGATGCCCAAAAAACAAAAACAAAGCAAAACAAAAAATTTAGAAGATATTTAAAGCATTAAAGACGATGTTTAGAAGATATTTAAATATTCCAGGAGATATTTAAAGCAAATAGACTAAGGGAAATAGTCTTTCCTAAACCCTGAGGTAAAGTACTACTTACAAATCCCCATCATAGAACTGGGAACACTAGTCGCATTGTTGGTGGGTCAAACCCACCCACTGCTTTGTCAGGGAAAGATAAGGCTTCTGTTCTCTCAGATTTACACTTTCAGAAACCTTATATAGGGTCACTGAAAGTCAGAATTGACTAAATAGCAGTGGACAATGTTTTTGTTTTCTTAATATAGCATTTCCTCCCTCAGTGTTCCAACTTACCTTAGAATCCTCAGTAACCCCCCCCCCCAAAAAAAAAAGAAGTCATTAAGTTCATTTGACTCATGGCAAGACAGACATGTTCTTGACTGTAATTATCATGAAAGTAATTATCAGGGCTTTTTTTTTTTTTTTAGGCATCACTGCCCTCTGGTGGCAGTGGGAGGCCCAGCCTTGCTCCTGGAGAGCTGCTGCTGGATTTGAACCGCCAAGCCAGTGGGCCACAGTCCCGCACTCAACCACTACGCCACCAGGGCTCAGCCTATCAGGGCCTTTATAAGTGGATTTGAACCACAAACTTTTAGGTTATCAGTCAAGCAAAACCTGTACCACATAGAGGCCATACATAACACATGTAAGGGTTTAAAGAATGCTTATTTTTTTTTAAAGAATGTTTATTAAATGATTAAATCTGCCTATACCTGATTCTATCCTTTAGAATTGCTGTTAGTATTATATTATGGAGCTGAGTCCTGATGGCGTAGTGGTTGTGCGCGGGACTGTGGCCCACTGGGACGGAGGTTCAATCCAGCAGTGGGGCTGGGCCTCCTACTCCCACCACCGGAGAGCAGTGATGCCCCCCTCCAAAAAAATTTTTAAAAATCATTTTATTGGACGTGGGACGCTGTGTCCCTGCTACACTGGGTAACTGCAGGAGCGAGCCCTAGCTTAAGCAGGAAAATAAACTTTTGTACTTTGGTAAAAAAAAATCATTTTATTGGGCACTGTACAGTTCTTATACAATCACTACATCCATCCATTGGGTCAAGCACATCTGTACATTTGTTGCCATCATCATTCTCAAAACATTCGCTCTCTGCTTGAGCCCTCAATATCAGCTCCTCATTCTCCCCATCCCTCCCCACCCCTGGGGGATGAAGCCTTGATAAAATTTATAAATTATTATATTATTTTGTCTTATACTGTCTGAGGGCTCTGTTCATCCACTTTTCTGGTGTCTGTCCCCCATGGCGGGAGTTATATGTAGATCCTTGTAATCAGTTCCCCCTTTCTACCCCTCCTTCCCTCCACCCTCCCAGTATCACCACTCTCACCACTGGTCCTAAAGGGATCATCTGTCCCGGGTTCCCTGCATTTCCAGTTTCCATTTGTACCAGTGTACATCCTCTGACCTAGCTGGATTTGTAAGGTACAGTTGGGATCATGATAGTAGAGGGAGGAAGCATTTAAAAGCTAGAGCAAAGTTGTATGTTTCATTGTTGCTCCACTGCACCCTGACTAACTCACCTCCTCCCCATTACCCTTCTATAAGGGGATGTCCCGTTGCCTACAGATGAGCTTTGCACTCTGCACCCCCCCCCTCGTTCACAAGGATATGATTTTTTGTTCTTTGATGCCTGATCCCAGATCCCTTCAACACCTTGAGATCACACAGGTTGCTGTGCTTTCAGCCATGTGGGCTTTGTTGCTTCTCAGCTAGATGGCCGCTTGTTTATCTGAAGTCTTTAAGACCCAGATGTTGTCCCACTATCATGCTCAGCCTTCATTTGGATTTTAGTAATTCCCTCTCAGTTCCATTTCCCTTGATCAAGCCCTACCAGACCTCTTGTACCCCCTCCTCACCACCGATTTTGGATCACTCGTTCCCTTGTTCCTGGATTTGTTAGCACCACTCCTTTTTTCCCACCTGTCCCCAGCCCCCTCCCTCCAACCCTCAATTCTGTTGTTTCCTCCTCCAGATTCTTTATCCAGTCTATCTTATCTAGATAGACCTGCAGAGATAATAACATGCACCAAAACAAGACAGCAAAACAAAGCCTGCCACAACTTTCTCTTGTAGAGCTGCTGATGGGTTCAAGTCACTAACCTTCCACTTAGCAGCTAAGTGCTTAATAATTACTACACTACTGGGATCCTATTTTACTCTACAATTATATTATTGGGGGGGGGGCATCACTGTCCTCTAGTGGTCGTGGGAGCTACCCAGTACAATTTATTTTTTTTTTGGGGGGGGGGTGCATCACTGCTCTCCGGTGGTGGGAGTAGGAGGCCCAGCCCCACTGCTGGAATTGAACCTCCGTCCCAGTGGGCCGCAGTCCCGCGCACAACCACTACGCCACCGGGGCTCAGCCCACAATTTTATTTTTTAATAAGAAACAAAATCTCAATGTGACCACCCATCAAAGATATGAGCACTCTAATCTTCCTCACCAGCATTCCTGTTCCTTGAAATGATCATTAAGTTTTATAGCACTATCTTCATAGATAATAGCCTGGTTCTTTATTTACTCCCTTGTAAGTTTTACTCAAAAAATAAGATACTTAAAAAAAATTCCCTGGCATACTATTTTGGTACAAAGACTAGGAGTCTGTTATGTGGTCCTAGACCAAAGAAACTTCCTCCTAAGATTTTTATCTTTAAGTCTTCAACTATTAGCTGGAAGGCCAGCAATTTGAACCCACCCATAGACATTTCAGAGGAGCCCTGGGGACACAGTGGTTACACTGGGCTGGGATCCTCACAACGGTTCAAAACCAGCAGCTGCTCCTCGTGAAAATATGAAATTTTCTACTCCCATGAAAAGTTACAGTGTCCGCAACCCACTGGAGCAGTTCTACTCTGTCCTCTGCCGTCCCTTTGAGTCAAAATTGACTGCAGGTCAGTAAGTTAGGTTGGACGGGCATTTCAAAAGGCATGCCTGATGATTTGTTTCCAAAAGATTGTAGTCTTTAAACTCAATAGGGCAGTTCCTATGCATACATGGGGTCACCATGGATTGAAATCAACCAGACACAGCGACCTCAAGAGCAAGACTATTTCCATTCCCTCCCCAGGAATCTGCATTCTTCATTGTGGAAACATTCAGAGCGCTCTGCTTCATCTTCTCCCTTAAGTCTCCAGAACTTTTCATGAACCGCAGAGAAACTCTTGGATATCTGGACTAGATGGGGAAAATCATCACTAGATTTTTCTGTGTCTCCTGCCCTACCCAACCCACTGCCATCAAATCCATTTGGACTCAGAGCCCCTCTATAAGGTATAGAGTTTCAAGGTTGTACATTTTTACAGAGGTCTTATTTTTCTCTTTCACCTGCCAAAGCAGCCGATTGGGTGAACAGCCAACCTTGTGGTCAGCAGTACAACCCAGGTTCCCCAAGAAGCAAGCTTCTGCTTCTGACTCACAGCAAGCTTCTCTTTTCCTTGGACTGACATGTTCTGAGCTCGAGTCTTTGAATTCTGATACCAAGCCTGAGTCGATGAACATTGAGCTCAGATCATGACTGCTCTGCAAACACAATTAAACTCATTTTAAAGAAGAGAAAAAGAAATGATCTCAATTGGAGCATGAGAGTTTATAAGGTCAATTCATAATTTGGATATTTGAGAGGTATTTAGGAAATCTTTCTAAAGAAGTAAATATGTCAAAGATTCAGTGATTTTGTTTTTAAGGTAAAAGCAGCTATGGAGTAAATAGCCATGTAACTATAGTGGGTATGAGGAACCATTGGCCACTGATAAATTTGTTCTGTAAGAATGGAATATGCTGTCGCAATAGATTAGTTTATGAAGAATTATTCTACAGATCCAATGGGAGACGTGAATGCATCAGAACCCTGACAACTGTGAGAACGTCTTCTCTTTGGTTGGTATTTGAATGCTATTGTGTTACTGTAGAATGTATAAAAATAATTTTATCCCAATTTCTAAATAAGATTTAAAGTATTGTCCTGTTTTTTAAATTTTATTTTACATTCTTGCTCCCCAACACGGAGTAAATTGCAAAATGAAACAGAAGACTAGAGCCAGTGGGTAATATGAGGCCTTGACCAAAATGTAAATGGTGTTCTTATTAGTGTTTGAAACCTTTAAATAAAGAACGTTACGTGGGATGTGCATTCATCTCCATATTAAAAAGGCCATGTAGGAAATAAAATGTCATAGAGTTTGGAAAAGATGAGGATTAAGATTGCGTAGGAATTAGTCTTGATTGCTGTAAGAGTTTGATTATAGTTCAAGTGATGTATTTATGCATAGACATTTTTCTTTAGATCATTTGAGGTTAGACTTTGTTTGAAACAAAGGATCCTTAGATATTGGAATAAAGGTATTCGCTACAATTATAACCGAACACTAACATAATAACTTTTTTCAGCAGGTTTGTATATAAGACACTATTCTGTTGCTTTGTATGTACTAGCACATTTAAATATAACTTCAGTGTGTTCCACTAACTTAATTCAGTACACTAAGTCTCTAAGTAGCCAACAAATCTTTTTTTTTTCTCTCCAGGAAAGACTATCTTAAGTAGTTTTGAAAAATAATTTAAAATCTGGAAATAATTGTGACAACTATCAAAAATAAACATTTGATCACACCGCACTTTGGTTAATCAAAAATTTATAACCTTTTCCTTTAGCCACCGTGGCTGTAACAATGGGCTCAAGAATAGGAACAACTGTGAGACTGGCACCGGACTAGGCAGTGTCTCAGTCCGTTGCACAGAGGGTCACAATGGGTCAGAACCATCTTGACGGCACCGAACAACTCCACAACACTAGGGGTTTTTGTTTTGTTTTGTTTTGTTTGTTTTTTGTGGCCTCACTGCCCTGGTGGGAGGAGGAAGCCCAGCCTTGCTCCTGGAGAGCCGCTGCTGGATGTGAACTGTCAACCCTGTGGGCTGCAGTCCCACACACAACCACTGCGCCACCGGGGCTCAGCCTCAACAGTAGGTTTTTATTTCTGTGCTCCCTACACCCTGTCATTGATGTAAGCTACTGAATGGAACCGTATAGTTTTTGAAATAATTTTACAATGATACAGTACCTTTTTCTATGTTCGAAGCAGTAACCCTCATGATAAGTGTTAGCCTCTAACATCCATTCTAGTTCCTCATGGATTTCTTGAGGGACTATTTCTTCAGAAAACTACATCTTCAACGAAGACTCTATATAAAGCAGTGTGGCGTTTCCCCCCTACACTATGTTCAAATTTCTGTGCCAAGGTACTATAATTTTGAATAGATTGGTTATCTATTGGTATACAAGGCAACTTGTTTGATGAGTCTTCTGTTTCATAGCGTGGTTAAGAAAAATGAAACTACTCTTTTTATTTATTTTTTTTGTGTGGGGGGGGTGGGCATCACTGCTCTCTGGTGGTGGGAGTAGGAGGCCCAGCCCCACTGCTGGAATTGAACCTCCGTCCCAGTGGGCCGCAGTCCCGCGCACAACCACTACGCCACCGGGGCTCAGCCCGAAACTACTCTTTTTAAAAGTGTAATTCTAACTTATGCAGGTTCAATTTTTAAGGGACTTTTTTCACATAAAATTCTTCCAGAGTAACAGAGGCAGATATCGTTCTTTTCAAAATATTCATCAAGTCCTTTTATGGAGACCCACGAAAGAGAACACTGGAAAACCTAGGTGAATGCAAGGGTATCTCTGTAAGGGAAATGCCCGGGCTTGGGAAGCCTCATTGTTCTCTGACTCTGGTCGTTGGCACAGATGGAGCGCGGAGACCACTGCCTGCGAAAGCTGGTGCTGCGTGGGGGCCTGTGGCTGTTCTTCAGAGGTTAATATCAAGAAAACCTCTTGATTTACCAGAGGAGCCTGGGAGGGGAGCAGATGGCCGCAAGAAGGACCCTCCAGCTTACTCAGCTGCTCTGAGCAGCTGAGGGTGACCTCTCTTACACAAACAAACCAAGGAGCTCTTGGGGTAATGGGCAGCATCATTTGTATTCTTGAAGAACAATGGTGTTCCTGAGGGTGCACTTTCTCGCACCCTCACCCAGTGTGTGGGCGCCATCTGCTTCTTGTGAACTTATATAGGCCCCGCCCGCCCAGTTGGAGTTACTACCGGGGAGGGCTAGACCTAGGAAATGTGTTCTTTACAAACTGACTTTCGCAGGAGTCAGATAGACAGGCAAATGTGGTGTCTATTTGCATAATTAGGAAACTGAGGCACAGGGAATCCAAGAACACTGGAGTGAGAACTCAAGCGTTCTGATTTGGAGCGCTTCATGTCATAGTTAGGATTTAGCTACCTAACTTTTGAATGAGACTTTCTGGGAAGGGAATTAGTTATTTTGGCTAGACCTACATGCTACTCTTACTGTCGTAGACCTTTATGTGGCGACGGGTTTTCTGAGTGGCAAAAATGAGAGAAAGACGGGTTGCTTTTAGTTTCTGCCAGTACACTGTTTGCTGAGGAACCCTGGTTAGGCAGTGGGTGAAAGCACGTGGCTGTTCATTTAAGTCTGTGGTTGGAATCCACCAGCAGTTCCTCAGGAGAAAGATGCGGCAGTCCGTTTCAGTAAAGATTTACAGCTTTAGAGGCGCACTTTTCAGTCTCTGTCAGTTGGCATTGATTGATAGAGCAGTGGAGTTTGTGGGGTTGTGTGTGTGTGTGTGTGTTACTTCTTTTATACTGCTGTGTACCACAAGGATACGGAAATTAAAGTTTAGTTTATACTCTGCAAAACCAAATTTATTCCAGAGCAGAGTTTTCTCATTCGATGATGTTACTGAGTATGTAGGCATTACCTTTCAACTGGCATTAGAAAAAACA
The DNA here is from genome assembly GCA_004026705.1 of Nesogale talazaci. Lineage (NCBI taxonomy): Eukaryota > Metazoa > Chordata > Mammalia > Afrosoricida > Tenrecidae > Nesogale > Nesogale talazaci. The sequence continues at coordinate 25,436 of PVJH01019233.1, read as the reverse complement.
CCATGCTTTTTGTAAACCACAGCTCTCATTTTCCTGCTATTGGCTGAAATGACATTCATTTTCATGCATTAGCACCTGCCCAGGGGCCTGGTGAATCAAAAGAGCAATGAGCTGAGTGGTTTTAATTGCCCTAGCTTTACTAGAGCCTTCCTTGCACTCAGAAACACAAAAGACTTTGAATGGTGTCAGAGGGCTGTGCTGAGAAGTGCTTTCCTTTACAACTCTCAGCAGATGATGCACTCACTGTGCTGGAGACACTGTCTTGTGCAGTTGCGTTCTTGAGCCCTGCTTCATCCATCCCTACTGTGAGAGCTTCATCCCTACTATGAGAGCTCCATCCCTACTGTGAGAGCTTCATCCCTACTGTGAGAGCATGGCAGAGCACTTGTCAGTTTTAGTTGCCTTGGACAACTGCCCTGGAAATCAGGAAAACTTTAGAAACTCTGAATTCATTAGTATAGGAGTCCATCTTCTTCGAATTTTACTTGCTAGTAATATTTATGATAGTTTGTATCCTAAACATATGGTCATGACCTGAGGACATAATATAGCAGTCGTATTCAGTAGATCAGAATCATATGAGTACAGGCTCTCCAGTCAGACAGACAACCTGTGCTCATGTCTGACTTCTGCCTTTCACTTTTACAACTTTCAATCATCTATAAATTCTGCTCTCTAGGAGTCTCAAGTTTCCTTATCTGATAAGGAGCTATTATAAAGATCAAGTTAGTTTAAGGAAAAGACTCAGAACATTTTCTGGTATATAGTATGTACTCAATAAATTTCACCTAATCAAGATTTATACTCTATATTTTTAGAAATTAGAAATGAGTTTTAAAAATTGGAAGAAGCACCACAGATATTCATATGAAGAATAGATATGAATTATAGAAAGTTATCTAATTGCTTCTGTATTATTAGCTTACATACAAATTATTGTTATGGTGATCACCATCTCAATAAAGTTGTTTAATTTTTTATGGATTTTATTTTCATTATAAAATCAGAACTTTTGTCTTTTTTGTGTGTGTGTGGGCATCACTGCTCTCCGGTGATGGGAGTAGGAGGCGCAGCCCCACTGCTGGAATTGAACCTCCGTCTCAGTGGGCCGCAGTCCCGCGCACAACCACTACGCCACCGGGGCTCAGCCCAAAATCAGAACTTTTATAAACAATCCTAGATATGAGTAAATAAATTAAAGATTTAGTTTAATCTTTATTTATTCACTAATAAACAAGTACTTACTAAGCCTTAACAATGTACCCAAGTTAAAAATACAACAATAAAAAAGATATAACCCCTGCTTTCACGAAGTTTACAATCTAAAAATAAGACAAGCAGGAAAACTGTTTATTAGACTGATATCAAGTGTTACTCTAGAGCTATGACCTATGAAAAATGATGGCACAGGAAGAAGCACTGAACTGTTCAAAGAGACCCAGGAAACTTCCCAGACTCTGTATCATTTGAGTTGAAAATTAAGAAGGAAGGGATGAGGATTTCATGTCTGATATAGGAAAAGCATGAAAACTCAGAAATGTAGAGAACATAGTGCATCAAGAACCTGTAAATAGCTTGGCATTGCATTCATCATCAAAAAGAACTTTTCAAGATATCTTGAAGTACACTGCTGTCTCTGACAGGATAATATCCCTAGGCCAACAAGGAAAATGAGAGAATACAATGTTTTTTTCAAATTGACTCGCCAACTAGTAAAGTCAATGATGAAGACATTAAAGAATTCAACCAAGTTATTCAGTCTGAAATTGATCAAACAAGTAATCAAGATGTATTACTAATTACTGATGATTAGAATGTGCAAGTTGGAAACAAAGAGGAAGGTTCAGTAATTGACAAATATGGCCTTGGTGGTAGAAATAAAAACAGAAATCACATGACAGAATTTTGCAAGACCAACTTCTTCATTACAAATACTTCTTCAACAATGTAATTGGCAACTATTCATGTGGATTTTGTCAGAGTAGTAGGAATCAAATTGACTACGTCTGTGAAGAGATGTTTGAAAAGCCCAATCTCATCAGCCTCTAAAATAAGACCTATGACTAGCTATGGAACAGACCATCAATTGCTTATATACTACCTCAAGTTGAAACTGAAGAAAATCAAAACAAGTCTGCAAAAACCAAAACACACCTTTAATATACCCCATCTGAATTTAGACATCATCTCAAGACCACATTTGACACATTGACCAGGAGGTTCAGTGATCAAAGACTAGATAACTTGTGGGACAAAGGCATCAAGAAAGCTGTTAAAGTGACAGGAAGAAAAGACAAGACCAGAATAAATGTCAGAAGATACTTTTAGACTTGCTCCTGAATATAGAGTAGCTAATGTGAACGGAAGAAATGATGAATTAAAAGAACTGAATGGAAAAATCGAAAAGGCAGTTTAAAAGAAAAGTAAAGCATTATAATGAAACTTACAAAGGTCTGGAGTTAGAAAACCAAAAGGAAAGAACATTCTCAAACGGAAAGAACTGAAGAAAAAAATTTGAAGCCTCACGTTTCAATACTGAAGAATTTTGTAAGAGGCATCAAAAATGATTAAAGGAATACAGTTACTGTACCAAAAAAGAAATTTTAAGCATTCAGCCATTTCAAAAAGTAGTATATGATCATGAAATCATGGAATTAAAGAAAGAAATCCAAGCTACAACCCAAGAAAGAAGTTGTAGGCATTGACAAAGCCCAGCTGGATTCCAGTAATTGAGAGAATAGCATCTGAGATGTCAACAAAGCGATGCGACACTGGAAGCACTTAACTCCTCCATGCCTGATCGTTTATTTTCTTCCAGAATCCAGATCTCTAGCATCCTGAACTCCTTATCAAAAAACACTAAGGGAAGAAATATAAGCCTTTGGCTTTTATGACCTGGTAGAGCCACTAGTCACCACTGTCTGTCAGTGTGTTATACTGTGATAGTTTCACCTTATTTACTCAATCTGTCTGCTGAACAAATAATCCAAGAAATTAGACTATACACAGAAGAATATAGCATCAGGATTAGAGGACGACTTGTTATTAATTTGTGATATGCACATGACACTGATGAAAATCAAAGACGACAGTCTTCAGAATGGATTGATTACCCCTCAATGGAAGGAAAACAAAAATCCTCACAATTGGACCAAAAGCAGCATCAGAATAAGTATATAAATATGGAAGTTCTCAAAGTGCTCTGAGAAGCAGCAGTCAAAAAAATAAAATTACATATTGGCCAATCTGTTACAGAATACCTCTTTAAAGTATTAAACTGCAAAGATGACACTTTCAGCACTTAGATGTGCCTGATAAACCATGGTGTTTTCAAATACATCACATGTGTGTGAAAGCTGACCTATTAACACAGAAGATGAAAGAATAATTGACACATTTAAATGATGGAATTGGTGAAGAATATTGAATATATCATAGGTTCCCAGAAAAATGAATCTGTCTTGGAGGCAGTACAGCCAGAATGTTCCTTGAAGGGAGGCTGGCAAGACTTCATCTCACATACTTTGGACATGTTATCAGAAAAAAAAAAAAAAAGCAGTCCCTGGGAAAGGATAGAGTCAGCAAAAAAAAAAAAAAAAGGAGATAGGTTGACCCAGTAGTTACAATGGGAATGGGCTCAACCAGTTGTGAGGATGGCCCAGGACCAGACAATATTTTGTGTGATTTTACATTGTGGTATATGAGTTAAAGCTAAGGCAATGACACCTAGCAATAGCAAACTTTGGGAAGCTTTCTCCACATTTTTAAATTCTGCTAGATCACAATTGTAGCTCTGAGATTTATACTGGCAGCTTTTCTTCTTTGGCAAATATTTCCCCAACAAATTAAGGTTATTTAAAATAATCTTCCTATTTAAAGTTGTGCAGTGCTGTCCAACAGACAAATTTCAACCTAGCCTCATATGTGTTCCTTTGAATGACAGTCTGAGGACTAAGATATGCCTAACCTAAGCCATGGTATTTTCAATCATCTCGTGTGCATATGAAAGCTGCACCCTGAATTTGGAAGATGGAAAAGGAACTGATATATATATGTATTATAGTGTTGGTAAAGAATATTTATATACCCTGTGTGGCAGTTACATAATCTGTCAACTTGAGCAAAGGGGTGCAGTCTAGCCTAGCAATCAAATCGCAGCCTGGTAACCTCATTTGGAAGTGCAATAGAGATAAACAGCTCACTGAAAGCCAGACACTGTCTGCTGCACCTTCCCCTTGACAAGCCACATGGAGCTGATGGAGTCAGGGCCCTGGAGCTGGAGGGGCCACGTGGAGACCCACGCCGGTGCTGAGATGCTTCCACTGCCACTGGATCCACAAGACTTTACTCACCGGTGGACTTCCTGCACTCAATGCCAGTGTGTGTGTTGCGTGAGTCTGAAGAGGAATCTATAGACTGGTATTGGACATAGGAGCTAATATCAGACTTAGCGATTTGATCTGGACTGGGCTGGGGTGTTTTCTTAACATACAGTTACTCTTTGATATAAAGCTCTTTTTTTTTTTTTTTTTGGTAGAGCCCAGCATTTTATTTAGCTGTTCATTAAACTGTTGGAACGGAGAACCAGACATACACAATAAACCTCCAGAAGTGGATCCTGAGCTACTTTCTGCTCATCAGGGCAAGCAGTCACGGAGTAAGCCATGTAAACAAGCTGACTTCTCTATAACACACCAGCCAAGTCAGCCTCTCCCGGGCCAGCTGCCCCGCCTCTGCACTCCCTTCTATTAACACCAGCCAGACACCCTGTGGGTCTAACCCATGGCTTTTCCGTTGGATACCTTGGCTGGTCTATGAATGCTGGAAACATGTTATAAGAATGATGGTGTTGGGCTGAGCCCCGGTGGCGTAAGTGGTTGACTGCGGAACTGCAGCCCGTGAGCTTGGTGGTTCAAATCCAGCGGCGGCTGGGTAGCGCCCAGGATCACCAGAGGCAGTGATGCCCACCAAAAAAAAAAAAAAAAGAATGATGGTGTTGAGGAGGAAAAATAAAAATCTTTTAAGAAGCTACCATCTGAGGTTATGGCTTCTCTGTACTTACGCCCTACCCCAGAGGAAAATACTAAATAAGCAATTAGAAAATGTTCAGGTATGAAGGGATTTCCTCCTTGCAGCCACTCAACCTTGTAACACTATATAATTGCATTGACAAGGATCACCTGTGCTCACTAAATTCGTTCTCATGGTGAACAAACACCAGGGACAGAGAGCAAGCCTAACTTATAGCCAGACCCTCACAATAGCTACAGTTCATATCATTAATTATAGTGGGACAGCAACTGATCAGGAGTAAGCTCTTTCTTTTCTTTATAAAAAAATCATTTTATTGGGGACTCATACAACTCTTATGCGTACGTACAATCCATACATCCATCCATTGTGTCAAGCACATTTGTTGCCATCATCATTCTCAAAACATTTACTGTCTACTTGAGCCTTTGGTATCAGCAAGTCATATTTCCCTCCCTCTCCATTCCCCCCTCTTTCATGAACCCTTGATAATTTATGAATTATCATTTTGTCATATCTTACACTGTCCAATGTCTCCCTTTACCCACTTTTCTATTGTCCATCCCCCAGAGAAGAGGTTATTTGTAGATCCTTGTCATCGGTTCCCCCTTTCTACCCACCTTCCTCCACCATCCCAGTATCACCACTCTCACCACTGGTCCTAAAGGGTCATCTGTCCTGGATTCCCTATGTTTCCAGTTCCTATCTGTACCAGTGTATATCCTCTGGTCAAGCCAGAGTTGTAAGATAGAATTGGGATCATGATGGGGGGTGAGAGAGGAAGCATTTACAGAACTAGAGGAAAGTTGTATGTTTCATCATTGCTACACTGCACTCTGACTGGCTCGTCTTCTCCCTGCAGCCCTCCTGTAAGAGAATGTCCAGTTGCCTACAGATGGATTTTAGGTCCCCAATATGCACTCCCTCTCAGTCACAATGATATGATTTTTTTGTTCTGGGTCTTGATCCCTGATCCCATAGACAACTTGTGATCACATAGGCTTCTGTTCTTCTTTGATGTGGGCTTTGTTGCTTCTCAGCTAGATGGCCGCTTGTTTACCTTCAAACCTTTAAGACTCCAGGTGTTATCTCTTTTGATAACCAGACACCATCAGCTTTCTTCACCACATTTGCTTATGCATCCATTTTCCTTCGGTGATCATGTTGGGAAGATGAGCATCATGAAATGACAGTTTAATAGAACAGAGTGTTCTTGCACTGGGGGAGTACTTGAGTGGATGCCCAATGTCCATCTGGTACAGCGCTTTGTTATACACATATGAGTGTCTATGAATTTATTTCTCTAGTCAACCCAGACTAACATGCCATGCATTACTAGAACAAACAGACCTGTCTTGGAAGAAGGACAATCAGAGTGCTCCTTGGAAGAGAGGATGGCAAGACTTCATCTCACACACTTTGAACAGGCCCTGGAAGAGGACACACTTGCTAAAGTAGAAAGGCAACAGAGGAGAGGAAGACCTTCAAAGGGACGGATTAATACAGGGGCTACAGTGCTTTGTTCTGATGTCCTTAGGCTCTCTATGAATCAATGTGAGCAGCTCCTCACATTAACAAACAAAAATACAACAAATGTAGTCCTGTCTGTACTGTAGCATTTGGTATATTGCTTTGTAATTAAGCCTTTGTGATTTTTGAAGATAAGGAATTTACCACGGCGTATTTGTGTGTCTGGGGTGGGGGGGGTGTCATCACTGCCCTGGTGGGAGTAGGAAGCCCAGCCTTGCTCCTAGAAAGCTTCTGCTGGATTTGAACCATCAACCCTGTGGGCTGCAGTCCCTCACACAACCACTACGCCACCGGGGCTCAGCCCACCATGTTATAGTTTTAAGTTGCTTTTAAAAATAGTTATGAGGCTAAATTCCAGTGGCATAGTGGTTGTGCACGGGACTGCAGCCCACTGGGACGGAGGTTCAATTCCAGCAGTGGGGCTGGGCCTCCTACTCCCACCACCGGAGACCAGTGATGCCCCCCCCCCCAAAAATAGTTATGTATTCATCTCCCCTCCTTCATTCATTGATTGCCCCCCTTCCTTTTGCCCTTCCCTCATAAACCACTGCATCAGTTGTTATCTCAAGGCATCCACTCCTTCTGTGTTTCATGACCCGGGAAGCATAGCAGAAGCAGAAAGAAAAAATAATGAAATAAAAATAAAGAGGAAGAAAGAAAAGATCGCCCGCAATATTAAAATAAAACCAGAGAGAAATTTTTCGTCATGGATCAAGGAAGACATATTTTAAACTAGAGCAAATTCAGGTTAGGTTAAGAGGGAGGTCCACTGACCAGGAGATCTATACATACATATATACATATATATACATATACACATATATACAGTGTATAGTACTTTTAATATTCTCCACAGCAACACAATTCAAATCCATCAGTTCCTTATTCAGTGCCTAATGTGCACATGAATAAGAGGCAATGGACAACACCGTGGATTTGGTTATGTGCATCTTAGTCCTCCAAGTAACATCCTTGTTACTCCAAGCCCTAGAGAGGGGTTGTTCAGATTTACCTGACAGAATAGCTTTTTTTTAAAAAAATCATTTTACTGGGGACTCGTACAACTCATCACAATCCACACACCCAGGATCCATACATCATGTCAGGCGTATTTGTACGTTTGTTGCCATCATCATTCTCAAAACATTTGCTTTCCACTTGAGCCCTTGGAATCAGCTCATTTTCCCCTCCCCACAACCCCTCCCTCATGACCTCTTGATAAATTACAAATTATTTTGATATGCCTTGCACTTAAGTCTCCCTTCACCCATTTTTGTTGTCTGTCCCCCGGAAAGGGGGTTATATGTAGATTTTTGCCATTGGTTCCCCCTTTCTACTCCACTTTTACCCTCCCAGTATTGCCACTCTCACCACTAGTCTTGAGAGATTCATCTGTTCTGGGTTCCCTGTGTTTCCAGTTCTTATCTGTATCAGTGCACCTCCTCTTGTAAGGTAGAATTGGGATCATGATAGTGTGGGGGGGGGGGCGGGGGGATTAGGAATCATTAAAGAACTAGAGGAACGTATCTTCATTGTTTGCTAGCTACACTGCACCCCGACTGGCTTGTCTCCTTCCCATGACCCTTCTGTAAGGGGATGTCCAGTTGACTACTTTGGGTCTCCATTCCGCACTCCCACTCATTCACAATGATGACTTTTTTCTTTGATGCCTGATACTTGTATTTCCTTTTACTTTCCTCTTGTCCCACTATCATGCTCAGCCTTCATTTGGGTTTCAGTAATTCCTCTCCATTAAATTGCCCGTGATCAAGCCCTACCAGGCCTCTTACACCCTCCTTGCCACTTGTTCTATTGTCCCTGGATTGTTAACACACACTCCCCACCCCCCAACCAACCAGAAACTTTCAGTCCCATTGTTTTCTTCTCCTTATCTTGCCTATCTTATCTAGATAAACCTGCAGCGATAATAGGCACAAAAACAAGGCAGTAAAACAAAGCAACAAAAGAAAACAAAACAGCAGGGGAAAAAAAGACCAAAAAAATCCAGTAAATAGTTCAAGGTCTGTTTGTTGACCTTTGAGTCTGATGGGATGCCACACCCTGGCCCCCAAATCTATTTTTGTTCCTCAGGACTTTCTTGCTCTGCTCCCCTTACTCTGTTGCACGCCCTTAGTGTTTTGCCTTGGTGTGGTGAGGTCAGACGAGGGGCAGTTTCCCCAGTGTTGTCCCCTGGATAGCTATGCATCAGTGAAGGATGTCATGTCTCAGTGGGGTCAGCCATATGGTCCTATCTGTGCATCGCCTGCTCTGAGCAGGGATATGTCCTCAAGGCTTGTTGGGCCAGTATGTGCTCCGCTCGCCTTGATTTGCTCCCACGCGCTCTGATCATCCATGGCCCTCTCCTTGAGCTGTAGCTTCAGTGCCGTCCATCCTGGGGGGAGGGGCGGCCATCCGTGTAGTTGGGATTGGGATGGGCCTCTCAGATCTCTACTGGTTTCTGCTTCGGGCCGGTATGTTGCTTCCATGACCATTGATATGGACCAAGTAAGTGAAAGTCCTTGACAACTTCAACCTTTTCTCCATTGATCATGATGTTACTTACTGGCCCAGTTGTGAGCATTTTGGTCTTCCTTACATTGAGTGGTAAATCATACTGAAGGCTGCACTCCTTGATCTTCACCAGCAAGTGATTGGAGAAGCACCGACTTTTCTCCAACCTGTCTTCTCCCAGAACCCTCCAACAACTGCGGCTGCGAGGCAGTCAGGTCAACGTCAGGCGCAGGGCCCAGCGGGTAAGAGGTGCCGGTGGGGTGGGAAGCTGCCACACGGGAGGCTGCGCTACAGCAGAGGGTGACTCGTCTCAGGGCCAGCCGTGCAGGAGGGACTGGGAGGGCAAGTGGAAAGTGGGGGCAGCAGGACCTGAGTGAGGAAGGCCCCCACCAGCCCTGCGCGCACAGCCGCCTCCCTCGGCGCCTCTCTAGGTATCATATTATACCTTCATTCTATCCACCATAATCAATCTCTGTGATAGGAGAGTGGTTCTTCCACTGTCTAGAAGCTTAATATGAATAGATATTCTGCAGATGGACTTTGAGATCACACTCTCCTCCATAGCCTTTTATAAATTAGGTGTTCACAATTTAAGCTCTGATACTTTTCCCTTCATTATATTTGGATTTTCTTACGGCCATCTTTGGATCATGTAGGCTGGGTGCTTCTTCCACATGGACATAATTGATGCCTCATTTAAATGGCTACTTGTTTGACTACTAGTCTTAAGACCTGAGACATTATTACAATTGATAGCCAGGCACCATCTGCTTTCTTGACCACACTCTGTCTGCTCCAGCACCCTGTTTTCAGTGACGAACGTGACTATGGAGCAGTGCATGGAATCATTTTAAAGTTCTTATTATTACCGTCTGTTCTTGAGCCTAGTGACTTTGCCGGTATTTGAAGTACTGATGCCACAACCATCACGGTAACATGCACGCCATCACAATATTACAAACCTCTTTTTTAACTGGACTTTGGAGTTACTGGTAGTCATTCAGGCCTGGATCCAAGCTCCAGTTTTATCACTTGCTAGCTGATAGGCCTGGGGTCTCGGTTTAAAATAAAACCCAAAGCACCTCCTTCCCTTCTTCAGCACAGGACAGCTTTCAACCAGCTCTCTCCACTCATCTCTCCTATCGGGTCTCTCCTCGTGGCCAGTACCGTGTCCTACTCAACTCTCCTCCATTGTTCTTGAGCATCAGGACTCTGCACAGCCAGCATCACAGCTTCAGTACTGCTTCAGCTATTTTACCAGCACTCCTGAAAGTCCCTGCCATCAAGACAAGGCTGACTTGTAGCCATGCCCCTTCCAAGACGCTTATTGTTTACAGGAGTATAAAACCCAGTCAGTCTCCTTCCCATGGAGCTGCTGGTGGTCTCAAACTGCTGACTACCAGATTGCAGCCCAACATGTAACCGCTACCCCACCAGAGCTCCTGAATTTTACCAGGATATAGAAATAGGGCCTCTGTGTACCAAAGGACAGGCCTCCTTCCTGTCAACCAAACCCACTGTCTTTGAGTCTATTACAACTCAGCAACATTACACAGGACTGCTGAGATTGTCCATTTTTATGGGAGCAGACAGCCTCATATTTCCTCCATAGAGTGAATGATTAGGGGGTTTAACGTGCCCATCTTGTTGTTAATAGCCGAAGGCCTAAACCATAGACCTCTATAACCTTTGCCTCACAGCCATTTCTCATAGAAGGCAGTAAAGCCCTCACCAGGCCAGATCCTCAATTACCCAGGAAATGATCATCAGCTCAGGTCTTATACAAAAGCAGAATTTTCTGCCAACAGAGAAAGGCTCCTTCCCAAACCCAAAGTAACAAACACTCTGAAATAGAAAGCGCCCTGGGAGATGCCCCACCCCAATTGCTTCCTCAAAGTACCCTGGGTCAAAGGTAACAACTGCTCATGGTTTGGTGGGGGGGGGGGGGGGTGAGTAAATCTCCTGAGCTGTGTTTCCAAAAATCTAAGGCAAAAGGCCACATAAAGGAACTCATTGTACCACAATATGTCTCCTCCCACAACGATAGTATTTCTATGCCTGAAAGTGTATCCTACTTCTCCTACTTGGGGCGTTGTTGAACTTCAATTGACTGTGTAAATCAGTAGATGAATACATAGTCTTTTTCTTTTTTATTGTGATTTACGTGAAACAGAGCAAATTGATTTTCATTCAGGAATTCATACACATTTTATGTAGCGACGTTGATTACAAATCCTCAAAGGGTAAAGATGCTGCTTCCCACACAGTCCCTTGTGTTTTTGTTTTTCTTCTTCAGTCCTATCCCTTCCTTTCTTCTGAGCTTTATCCCTGGGCAAACGCTGGCCTTTTGATCCTGTATAATTGATGGTTCTATGAGCACCCCCTTGTTCAGCTTATAAGTCCGTCTACTGTTTAGTTAAAAAGGTGGCAAAGGGTCATGGTCTCAGGGGTTCCACCAGTATCGCTCTGGTCTTTCTGTGATTTTGTTCAACATTTATTCCCACTCGATCTAGGACCTTATAGTGTGTTCCCTTTCATAGTGGTCAACAATGGGAGCCAAGTACCATCCAATTCTTCTGCTTCAGGGTCATAAAGGCTGTGGTTCATTAGTCCTTTGGAATCTAATAGTTTCCATGGCTTGATTTTCTTCATTCTCCTTTGTTATAAATAGAGATCAATAGTTGAACCTTAGAGGGTCACTCACTTTGTAGATATTCTTGTCAAGGGATGAGGAGAGGGGGGCCATGCAGGAATCATATTTAAAGTAAAGAATAAACAATGAATAAAATTATAAAATAATTATACCTTCTCAGTTTAGTTATAACTCAAAAATATATACTCTTTATACTTTTAAATTATTAGTGCTATGCGCCTGCTAAGTAGCAGTATAAGTAGAGATATAATGCTAAGTAGAAAAAGACTACGTAGTCTCGCTATGCCAACCTTCATTTTCTATGTTGTATGGAGTTTCTTGCCTTTTAGGTATTCCATGACCCAAGCCACATTCTTTTTGATCACTTCATATGCATGGAATCTGGATAATAAGAAGGGAAGACATTTAAATTACATGAGTGACAAAGAATGTTGACTCTCCTGTGAATGGCCTAAAGAATGAACAGCTCAGTCTTAGAGAAATAAAAATATAATGGATCTTAGGTATAAAGATGGCAAGACTTTGTTAATAATAAAAGCATGGTCACGATATGGGAATTGTATGTTTTATAAGGAACATTGCCCTTGATCTTCTGTGTTCTTTCTCTACCCCTACTCCTGGTACTCTTTTAGTTTCTCCACCTCTTCCCTTACTCTCCGTTGTACTGATGTTACTTATGGGCTTGCCTATGACCCTTACCCAGAGTTCAAGATCTGTTAGAGAAGTTCTCATTTGGGGGCAATCTGTCTTGTGAAGACTGCAGTGATAATAGGAACTGTTGCTAGGGCTGTCAAGTTGCTTTCCGGCCCATGGCAACCTTATGTACAACAGAACAAAATAGTGTCTGGTCCCGTGCCGTCTTTAAATTCGTTACGCTCGAACTCACTGTTGCAGCCATTCTGTTAGTCCATCTTACTCTTTCCCACCAACCTTTACTTTACCAGGCACATGGCGTCGTGTTGGGGGACTGGGCTTTCATGATCGCATGTCCAATGCATGTGAGGTGTCGGGTTCTACGGCAAATGGAACACAAGCCATACAGAGTCGGAGACACGGTGGCGGCACGGTGGCCTGGCCGCTCAGGGACAGGCTGTGTCACATTGTGTAGCAGCTGCTGGAAAAGAGAGGCCCGAGTAAAACCTCTGGCTTTTCAGGGGTCCTGTTGGGAGGCGTGCTTGACAATACTGTTTGACCCCATTGGCTGAATCAAAGTCGCCTGGCTTAGATGGACCAGTCCAGGTGTGAGGTCCACCTAAGTGTGCCACCCCTCCCTGGCTGCAAGCTTGAACCTCCGAGCATGCTCAGTGGATGCCCAGTCCCTATGCTAGGCTACCTAACAATCTCTCCAGAAACATGCACAAATCTGCAAACAATTTATTTTGCACATAAGTTTAGGACGTTTCTTTAAGTTAAGGACTTTAGTTCTAAAGTGTGTATTCTTTGAGACAAAGGCTTGAGTTTCATCGGACTGTGTTTCTGTGACAGGGCTTGCCTTGTAAACAGGAGACACTTAATAAATAGTTTCTAAATGAACTAATTTAAATACAAAATTGAAAGCTTTAAGTCTTTTAATATGGAATATCTCTAACCACACTTTTTTTCCCCCTTCAGGTTTTCATCTGAGTGGCACAGTCACTGAGCCGGCCACAGCTTCGGAACCAGCAATGACTTACAAAGTCGCAATCAGTTTTGATCGGTGCAAAATCACTTCTGTGACGTGTGGCTGTGGGAACAAGGACATATTCTACTGTGCCCACGTGGTAGCACTTTCACTCTACAGGATACGTAAACCAGATCAAGTCAGATTGCGTCTTCCTATCTCAGAAACCCTCTTCCAGATGAGTAGGGATCAGCTACAGAAGTTCATTCAATATTTAATAACAGCCCACCACACCGAAGTTCTTCCTACTGCACAGAAGCTGGCAGACGAGATTCTATCCTCCAACTCAGAAATCAACCAAGTGCACGGTAATTGTTCAACATTTCAGTTGCTACACATCAACTTTGTTGCTATGTTTGTAGTACATATCTAGAGATTTGACTGGTGATCGAATTACAATTACTTAAACTTACTCCATTTTATTCAGACAAGCACTGTTTAGCTCTTCATTTCTAGAAGCATTCTAGCGCAGGTGGTGCTGAGGTGAGGCCTCTGTTGCTAACTAGTTGCTTCCGATGTAAAGAAGAGCTTAGAAAGAGAAGCCTGCTTATGACAAGAGTGACAGTCTTGGTTGGAAACACTGTAATGGGTTGCATTAACTCAAAGACAGTGGGTTTGGTGTGGGTTGGAAAGGTTATCTTGTGTTAGTTTATGGACATTGTTTAACCCTACAATCCTTGTCTCCAGAAGCTCCAAATATTGGAAAATGAAATAAATCACAATGTAACGTGCCAATCAGTGAAATGAAATAGATATGAGAATTATCCGGGCATTTCAAAATCCTACATAACTTCTGGATTATTCTGGGGAGCATCTGTTTGTTCTGTGCTTATTATGAGGGTGCCTTGATGGAAAGAGATTATATCTCTTATTTGTTCAACAAGTATTTTTTGAGAACTTGTGAAAGGTTGCTATGTTGGTGGCTAAAATTATAAAAAGACATAGTTCCTGCCTACAAATAGCTTATAATCTAGTAGAAAAGAGAGATACACCTGAAATACTTACCATTATGATGAAGCCAGGTGGTAGAGACATAATCATGAGATACCACTGGAAGTAGTTTTAAGAAGTGTTAAATAAGCAATTTTTTTTCAATTTGCTTGTTAGAACCTACAATGGACTGGCCATCATGCAAAATACTTTATATAGGTTACTTAGTTTCAACACTACCCATGAATTAGGTGTTATAATCATTTCCATTTTGTAAATAAGAAAATTAATTATAACTCAAGCTCATCTGACAACAGAAGTCAGCTTTTTTTTTTTTTTTTTTTTATTTAGGCATCACTGCCCTGGTGGTGGGTAGGAGGCCCAGCCTTTGCTCCTGGGAGCCGGAATCGAACCTCCATCCCAGTGGGCCGCAGTCCGGCGCACAACCACTACGCCACCGGGGCTCAGCCCAGAAGTCAGCTTTTTATGTCTAGGTTTAGTTCCTCTCCATGAAGAAGATAACTTTTATTTTGGAAGAGTAGCTTTTACTATGTCTCTATTTTAGGAAGAGCTTTGATACTAGGTTGAAAGATGCAATGACACCAGTTGGATAACCTATGTGATACAATAATTCATGGGCCAGACAATTTGCTTTTCTACTTGTCCAGCCAAGCCAGTCAAGACTTAAAACAACCCGACAGCATCTCAGAAATAAGGCTATTCAGATACACCAACTTCTAGGAACTCTTACTGAAGTAGCATAAATGATCTTTTGTTTTTTTTATTCTCAAAGCTGTAATGTTTACGTGATAACTGGGCTCACTCTTTTTGAGTAGTACGATGAAAGAATAGTTCTATCTCTTCTTTCCCCTAATATAGAGGCTGTCCTGCTTCATTGGTATCCTTAAGTTAGAGCCTCTGGGGAGCCTGTAGCACTGAGGAAACAAGTAGATTATCGCCCAGCTCTTAACCCCAACAGCTGGACTATAACCTCCTTTTATGCCTCTTCCCTTTCATTGAATTTCATGGAATTATTCTTTATTTCAAGGTGATATAGTGAGTAAACCACTTGGCTGCTAACCAAACAATTCACAGTTCAAACCCACCAACCATTCCATGACAGAAAAAATGTCACAGTCAGTTCCAAAAAGATTTACGCATTTGGAAACCCCATGGGGCAGGTCTGCACTGTCCAACAGAATCACCGTGAGTCCGAATGTGTTTCCAGCAATGTTTGCTTACCCCTTTCCAAGCTCCCTGGCCTTTTCGTCAACTGACCATGTTGATTAGGACCTGTGTTGGTGACGAGTGTTCAAAGCACCATGGACTGCTAGAAGAACAAGCAGATCCGTCTTAGACGATGCTTCTTAGAAGCAAGGATGACGAAACTTCATGCTCTGCACATGTTAGCAGGAGAGTCCAGTCCTTGGGAAAGGATATCATGCATGGTAGAGTGAAAGAGAAGACCTTGGTAAGACACAATGACTACAATATAGCAATAATTGTGAGGTTGGGGCAGGACTGAGCACTGTTTCATTCTGTTGTGTGTAGATAGGGTCATTATGGATCAAAACCAACTCAGTGATACTCAACAACAACATTGTGCCTGCCTTTTTTTCCCATCAGGATAGCCACCAAAGCAGCCTACTCCTCCTTTGTACCACCACTGCAGAGGAACAACCCTTATGCCTTGTGAACACCTCTCATCCCAGTAGATTAGTTTTTGTATTAGGCTGAGTTGTCTAGAGAAACAAAACCAATGACAATAATACATGTATTTTTAATCATTTTATGGCGGGCTCACTTCACAATCCATACATCCATCTATGGTGTCTAGCCCCTTTGTACATTTGTTTAATATTTGTATTACAAAGAACTTTATATCAGGAAGGCAGCCCAGCCCAGTCAACTCAAGGGTATAGGTCCAAGCTGGCCGAACCCTCTTCAGACTCACACAGCAGCAGGCAGATGATGCGGAAAAGTGAAGCAGGGAGATGCCAGCCTGGATATGAGGTCGGTGGAAGCATGGCAGTGTACCGGCAGTTCTCCATGTTGGCAGCCCACCTGGGGCCGCCCCCAAGGCAGACAGAGCCCCTGTGAGGAGGAAACCGAGAAGAGAAAAAATGCCTCACTGTCTCTCATATCAAAAGGCCTTACTCCCAAGGAGGGTCATCAAGCTGACCTCACTGATAGCCTGGAATGTACCACCACACTGTCTCACTGTCGCAAAATGACTTAAAATCTAAGTGCCACATTTTTTCTCTGAATTTGCCACATTGAACTTGATCGAATTCTCACCCTTCCCCAGGCACTATTGCATTTGTGCCTGTTTTTATCCCATGTTTATATGAGCTTCCTACCACAGGTTCCTTTGCATGTCATAGGCCTTTCCTAATGTAGTCCAGAGAACCAGAATAGGCAATGGGGCGGGCAGTAGGGGAAGGGGGGGGGGAGGGGTGCGCAGAAAGAGTTTGGTTTTTTAATTGAAAAAGGAAATAGAGGCATAACTCATTTAATAGCACTTCACTTTATTGTGTTTTAGCAAGCCGATCTTATGGCTTCTACAAATTGAAGATTTGTGGCAACCCTGAGGTAGACAAGTCTATAGGTGGCATGTTTCTAAGAGTTTGTGCTTACTTCCTGTCTCTAACATTTTGGTCGTCTTCACAGTGTTTCAGAGTTCATAATGACAGTTCACACTTAATGGGCTACAGTATAGTGAAAGCATGACTTTTTTAATTTTTAAAAAGTAGGGCTGAGCCCCGGTGGCGGAGTGGTTGTGTGCAGGACTGTGGCCCACTGGGTTGGAGGTTCAAATCCAGCAGCAAGGCTGGGCCTCCTACTCCCACCACCAGAGGGCAGTGATGCCCTTAAACAAACAAAAATAATAATTTATTTTTATTATTCAATATACACAGCAAGCCATAATGCCACTTAAATAATTTCTACACATCCAGTTCAGCAGCATTGATGACATTCTTCAAGTTGGGCTAGTGCTCACCCATCTTTCTTTGCATTGTTCTTTCCTCATTAGCATAAACTCTCCGATCCACTCCCCCCAAGGTTCCTATCTAATCTTTTGAATTGCTATTGTCCTTTAAAAAAATCATTTTATTGAGGGCTCAGGCAGCTCTTATCATAATCCATACATCCATCCACTGTGTCAAGCATATTTGTACATCTGTTGCCATCACCATTCACAAAACATTTGCTTTCTGCTTGAGCCCTTGGTATCAGCTCCTCATTTTTCCCCTCCCAAAATAGCCCTTATGCACTTCAAATTAGATTAACCTTCCTTCACCATCAAACTGTTAGTGCCATCTGAGATAGATACTGTATATACTTGAGTATAAACTGACCCAAATATTAGTTGAGGCACCAAATTTTACCACAAAAACTGCACTAAAAATGTGCAGAAAAACTTGGCTTATACACAAGTATATGTAGTAAACAGCTCAATAAAGCAAGTCACATAAATTTTTTGTTTCCTAATGCATATAAAAGTTATGCTTTATATTTTTAGGTTAAGTATTAAGGTAGGAGGTGGACATTGGGCCTCCACTCAAGTACTCCCTCAATGTAAGGACACTGTGTTCTATTAAACTGGCATTCCATGATGCTCACCTTACTCACATGATCTCTGAAGACAAATGTGTGCACAAGCAAATGTGATGAAGAAAGCTGATGGTACCTGGCTATAAAAAATATAGTGTCTGGGGTCTTAAAAGCTTGAAGGTAAACAAGCGGCTGTCTAGCTCAGAAGCAACAAAGCCCACAAGGAAGAAGCACACCAGCTTGTATGGTCATGAAGTGTCAAGGGGATCAGGCACCAGGCATCAAAGAACAAAAATTCATATCATTGTGAATGAGGGGGAGTGTGGAGTGGTGACCCAGAGGCCATCTGGGGAGGAGACAAGCCAGTCAGGGTGCAGTGTTGCAACGATGAAACATACAACTTTCCTCTAGTTCTTAAATGCTGATCGATAATTGGCTATATGGATCTAGAATTGAGGAGAAATGACAGAATATAGGAGTCTGCAACACACAGGTAGAATTTTAAGTCATGTTCCTCTTGTCTGCAGAATATTCAAATACTTGGAGTATCATCTTTTCCCTACTTACCTAACCCCACTCTTCAAACAGACGAGACATCATAAGTAAGACTTCTGAAGCTGCTTGCTAACTATTTTTCATCTTAGGAATAGATTTAGGCCTTCCTTGCTCTATTACTCACTTGTCTGAAACCATTATATATATGTATATGTATATATATGTATTGTGTGTGTGTGTGTGTATACTTAGATTTTGCCTAGACCTTTTGGATTGGCGATTCAATTTGGACTATCTCTCCAACTCTGCCTCTAACATAGCTCCTCGCCCTTTTTGCGATTTGCCCTACTGACTCCACATCTAAGGTTCTCTGGGATACAGCATCCTGGTCCAGGCTTCAGTTCCTGCTTAGCCACACCAAGTAAGAGTGAGTCACAAAAGAAAAGTGAAAAGCAACCCGGGGAGTCAGGTTAAAAGCCGTAACTTACTAATTTCTGTGTCACGTCCCTTAGCCTGGTACCTGAGAAATAAACCTGTGAGTATTTGTTAGATGAATTCATACACAGAAAATGAAAAGGGAGCCAATGTATCGATTAACAAAACAGAATAAGAAAAAGTTTGCAAGTTATTATTAAAATCATTGTAGAAAGGAATTTCAAAAATATGAATGCTCAACAGTATTGAACATTATGGACACCCAATAACAAACAAACAGAAAAAAGTGATGTAAGGGGAACAGAGACTATGCAGAGAAAAGAAAACTTTTTTTGAAAACTTTTTTAAAGTATTAGTAATTATATTGGTGAAAAAAGAGAAGATATTGCATCTGTGACATAAGAAGTGGATACTATAAAAAAACATCCTGAGAGAACAGAGTTCATGGATATTACAAATAGTATGTCTATTGGAAAAAATAAAAACTCAATTCATTAGTTTGTAAAATAAAGGTACAGAAACTTCCTATCAGGTAGTGCAGCAACGAAAAATAGGAGGGGGAAAAATAAATAGAAAATAACCAGTCCTGGAAGTTCAAGATTAAAGAATGAAAGTTCCAGAAATAAGGGCTGAGCCCTGGTGGTGTAAGTGGTTAGTGCGGGACTGTGGCCCGTGGGCTTGGCGGTTCAAATACAGTGGTGGCTCTCAGGAGCGGCACGACCACCAGAGGCAGTGATGCCCACAAAAAATTTAAAAAAAAAAAAAAGTTCCAGAAATAAGAAACAGAAACAAAGGTAAGTCACCCATCAATAAAATGACAAAAGTTATAGCGAAAAATATGAATTTCCAAAATAAAAAAAAATCTGTTTAAGTCCAATATGAGAGGAAAAGAAGGCTGATTCAATTGAATATTCATGTAATTGAAACATAATTTCTACTTCATACTACCTAGAAAAATGGAGTGTAGATATATGTGAAAGGAAAACAAAGCTTATAGGTTATAACTTGAGAACATATTCAATCTGAGGTTGATTTGGCGACAGGAAGAAAGAAAGCAAAGGTAGAAAATTATTTCAGAGGCTTATTTCAGAGCTCCTCGGCAAAATTCACAGACCCCCAAATCAGGGCCGGGGAAATTGCACGCCTGGGAAGGAGGTGAGGAGTATTTTTATAGTTCAGGTCTAGTGTGGGGGAATAGCTGGGGAATTTTCCACAGTAACTTTGTTGTCCGCAGGTCTGGAGCTAAACAACAGTATTCAAAATTATCTGATTTCTTAAATTAAAATGTGGTAAAAAAAAGTGTGGTAAAATTAAGAACATCTGTTTATCACAATAAACATAAAAGAAATGGAAAAGGCAGACAGCACATGAATGGAAAAGGGCTTGTGTCATAAATTCATAAAAAATCTAAGCATATAGTAAAATGGACAACAGACTCAAATATTCACTTGAGAAATAAGGATATACAGGGCTGAGCCCCGGTGGCGTAGTGGTTGTGCGCGGGACTGCGGCCCACTGGGACAGAGGTTCAATTCCAGCAGTGGGGCTGGGCCTCCTACTCCCACCACCGGAGAGCAGTGATGCCAAAAAAAAAAAAAAGAAATAAGGATATACAAATGATAATAAACATTAAAAAGTACGTTCATATAATGAAATACTATACAGAAAAGATAAACTAAGTATTGCTAAACGCAGCGTGAGTTAATCTTACAATCATAATGCTGAGGGAAGGAAGGCAGACATAGAAGAATATATATTGTATGAATCCATTTATTATACCATTCAAAAACAAATCCATAAAAAAAATCCATGGTGTTAGAAGTAATTACCTTTGGAAAACAGACAAGGAGACAGTATTTGAAAGGGGGCCAAAAGAAACTTCTCAGGTGCCAGTAATAATCTGTTTCCTGACCATGGTTATATTTACACAGTCAGAATCATTTCATGTTAACTCATCAAGCTATACATTTATGATGTGTGTACTTTTCAGAATTTATATTATCATTTTTTAAAGTTTAATTTAAAAACTTGTATAAAAACATTAAAAATTAATATGATAGCGGGCTGAGCCCCGGTGGCGTAGTGCTTGTGCGCAGGACTGCGGCCCACTGGAATGGAGGTTCAATTCCAGCAGCAGCTCTCCAGGAGCAAGACTGGGCTTCCACTCCCACCAGAGGGCAGTGATACCCACAAAAAAAAAATAAAATAAACCATGTACAACCAGAAAACCTTAATGGCTTCGTAATTTTAAAGACATTAAAGCATAAGTTAAAAATGAAAACATTAAATTTAGGCAGTTTTACAGATCTCAAGAGACTATTATCTGGCAAGATGAGCACCTGTGCTGGAAGATGAGCAGTCTTGCTTAGAAAGCACTCAAAATGCAGAGTGACTGTACAGTAGATGCCAGCATCGAGCAACATCACGAAGATGGTGCAGGACCATGCAACTTTCCATTCTGTCGTACATGGGATCTCAGCGCTGGCGCCGACCCAACGACAATAAACAGAGGCAGTGTAGGACATGAATTCATGCCAGTTCACTTTTGTACTCTGTCACATTAAAATCCATTGGTTTTCTTTTCAGGGTGACTTTGAGCTCTAAGAAATCTTGTCCAGACTTTATGTTCATCAGACCCTACTGTCTCCACCCTTATCCCCCCAGAAACTACTTAATAAAAAAAGTTTGGCCAAAAAAAGGAGGACCTATTGGTCTGTCTTACACATTGAATATCAATGATTTTTAAAATAATACCACCCATTATCTGGAAATATTGACTCACTAAGTTACCCCGCTCTTCCAAATATGGACACATTTCATAATATAAAAATATTGCATTCCTTTACTATCATCACTTTACTGTCAGAAAGCGTTTAAGAATACGAAAACAGTCAAACTCACAGTAACAGATATGGTTTTTTTTAAATGTAGTTTTTGCGGGCTGAGCCCTGGTGATGTAGGGGTTGTGCGCAGGACTGCGGCCCACTGGGATGGAGGTTCAATTCCAGCTCCACAGAGCAAAGGCTGGGCCTCCTACTCCCACCACCTGAGGGCAGTGATGCCAAAAAAAATAAACAAAAAAAATGTAGTTTTTGCTTGAAATTTCAACTTTTATCATTGACAACTAATATTGTCTGTCAGTTGTTTTCCTGAAATGATAGACTCACTTGTTCATTTTCAAGCTGTTTGCCATATGCCCAAATTTGAGTAGCCATAATAATCTGTGAATTATCCTCTCAAGTAAAAATGGTATTTCATGAAAAAGAGACTAATTCACTCACCTCAAACAACCACATATGTGCTTTTTCTCAAGATAACCTTTATATTTGAGCATGTGTTTCACAAAAGTGCTTTGTGCGTATAGCAAACATACTTTATATAAATTTCCTATTTTATCACACAGATAAAAGAAAGATTAATTTAGGAGTTGAGATTTAATAAAAGTAGCAATTTTTACTGCTCAATGAAGGATATTCACAAGTAAGAGCGACAATTTTTGTTTTGTTTTGTGGGGGCATCACTGCTGTCTGGTGGGAGTGGGAGGCGCAGTCTTACTCCTGGAGAGCTGTTGCTGGATTTGAACCACCAAGCCAGTGGGCAGCAGTCCTGCACTCAACCACTACGCCACCGGGGATCAGCCCAAGAACAACATTTTTTTAATTCAAATTGGTAACAAAGAAGCATACAGTGACTACTGGTAAACCTTCTTGCCCCTGCTTTGATTCATACTGATACCCTAGTTTTAGCCATCATTTCCTTTCCACTATCAGTACAAAAATCAACACAGTTAAAAAGGGGAGCAAATAACATCTTAGTATTTTATTACTCTGGAAATAGTTTTAACCTAATGGCCCCCTTAAGGAGTCTCCATGGATTCTACATCTTCCAACTCTTGCCTTAACCTAATTAATAAAGTTTATCTTCGTGAACTGGCAACTCCTAATCGAAATGGGAAACATTATCCTCTTCAAAATCAAGAAAAAAGAAAGTTTCCATTATCATCACTTTTATTTAATTTAGTTACACTGATAGTTAAATCAATTAGAGCATGTATAAAACACATATCAAGACTATAAACCTTCTGGAAGTAGTTTGGTTATGGCCTACAAAAACAAGGGCAGCGTATTCGTTGCATAGCAACCATATCTCTTATGTGTTCGATTTTGCCCTGACTAGGAAACAGTGTCCCAGTCCAGGATAGCTGACATTCAAAGTGGTAAAATGATAAGCAGGGCACTGTTGCTTATTAACTACTCAGGTCAAAATCAGGCTTGAGATTTGATTGCTCTGCAACATGCACACTTCCAGAGTTTCTGTCAGCCAATGACCACTTCAAATTCAATCCTGGTGGATGCACATATGCATATATGTATGTATATGTAACATGAGTGTGTTTATACATGGTCTTTCTGGCCTCGGGTTTGTAGTTCTGCTATGATGATTTGCTAGGCCACAATCTGACAAAGGGATTCGACTATTTAATGTATATATAAGGTATATAAAACCCTTCCAGAGGGCTGAGCCCTGGTGGCGTAGTGGTTGTACGCGGGACTGCAGCCCACTGGGTTGGAGGTTCAAAGCCAGCAGCAAGGCTGGGCCTCCTACTCCCACCACCAGAGGGCAGTGATGCCCACAAAACAAAACAAAACCTTCCAGAGGGGCTGAGCCCCAGTGGAGTAGTGGTTGAGTGCGGAACTGCGGCCCACAGGGTTGGCGATTTCATATCCAGCAGCAGCTCTCCAGGAGCAAGGCTGGGCCTCCCACTCCCACCAGGGGACAGTGATGCCCACAGAAACAAAAAACCCTTACAGCGCTTGGACAATTTATGCAAATAAGATAACTGACTTCCTAGGGATTGGTCAGTTCATGGTCGTGATGGGAGGAATACACTTATAAAGAGACAATCCCACAGAAATTGTGGGGCCTTTCACTGCCCTCAAGAAAAACCAGGAGCAGCACACAGTCTTTGGACCTAGGGCCCCTGCACTGAGAGCCTCCTAGACCCTCAGAAGACAGAGCTGTCACATTGGAGAAGGTACGGACGGCTGTGGCACCGGATTGCAAGGCATGGAGCAAGAGCACTAAGCACTTTCAGACAGTGGTGGAGGGAGGTGCTAGCAGGCATGTGTTGGCAGAGCTAGGTTTGCCCACCCCCAGGATGAAGGAGCGGAGTGCCTTGGGGCACGTGGCTTGCTGGTGGAGTGAGGTGCTTCCTGGCACTAGACAGCAGAGTCGAACGAGCTGTAACACCCATCCCAGCATGGCAGGGACCAAACAGCAGAGACTGGTGGCACAGGCCCCCATGAAGCTAACCTGCAGGCACAGCCAAGATGGAGCCCAGAGCTGCCTTGGGAATGGTCCTGCTTGACAAAACGGTTTCCTGTCTCCTGAGTTATAGTCCTCTTACTTCTAAATTCACCCTGACCCTGCATTGTAACTTTGCTACTTCCCTCATGGGCCTCATGGTTGTGAGTATGGGCTGTAAGTTCTACGTGGCCCTTGCTGTATCAGATCCACAAGAGAAGTAGCAAGTGCTACAGTAAGGACAGCTAGTGCCAGAATTAGTTTTAAATAAAAGGATGGAGAGTGGAGGTATATTTGACCTCCACCTCACAGGAACCAACTTTGTTGGTGTGTTTTTTTTTTGGGGGGGGGGGGGGGGGGTGCGGGGCATCACTGCAGGAATCAATTTTGGATTAAAGTTTTTAATCCCTCCTAAATTTAAATGATGTCTGATGCTATTGCTACAACAGAGAGGAGAAAAAAGACTAGAAGGAAAGGCAGCATAATGGTAACAATCTTTGACTGATGGAATAATTAGTAGATTTTATTTTATTTGGCATTAATGTATTTTCTAAAATAAGCATGCATTACTTTTCTAATTGTGGGGGATGTGTTCAACAAGATGCAAATGCCATCACAACAGTGTCTACATGTGCAAGCCGTGGCATTGATTACATTCTTTAAGCGATCCCTTTCTAAATCACTAGCACAATTAACAAACTCAACGTCCCCTAAGCAGAAACTTCCTTTCCCCCATCTCTTCCATCGCTGGTAACCCATGAAAATCTTTCTCTGGTTTCTATGTATGTACTTACTTCATACACGTGAGATTATACAATATCTATCCCTTTGCAATGGACTGATTTTGATTAGCAAGATGTTTTCACAGTTCATTCATGTAGTAACACTCAGCAGGACTTCATTTCTCCTTATGACGGAGTAGTGGTCCATTGTGTGCGTATACCAAATTGTGATTACTCATCTGTTAATGGGCATTTCAGTTGTTTCCACTTTGGGGCTGTTGTCAGATGTGGGAGCCCTGGTGGCGTGGTAGGCTACAAATTTGGCTGTTTATTTAAAGGTCACCAGTTTAAGCCCACCAGTTACTCCACAAGAAAAAGATGAAGCTTTCTGCCCCCATAAAGATTTACAGCCCGGTGGCGTAGTGGTTGAGTGCAGGACTGGGGCCCACAGGCTTGCCAGTTCAAATCCAGTGGCGGCTCTCCAGGAGCAAGACTGGGTAGCTCCCATGATCACCAGAGGGCAGTGATGTCCCCCCAAAAAAATTATTTACAGCCTTGGTAACCCTCAGGGGCAGTTCTACTCTGCCCTGTAAGGTTTTTCTTTTCTTTT
>PVJH01019232.1:0-43258 GCA_004026705.1 Nesogale talazaci | reverse complement strand
CTCCTCCTGGATTCAGCCCACTGGGGCCCCCACCTCCTTTTCTTCGAGCAAGTTTTAATCCTTCTCAACCTCCTCCGGGTAAGGGCATGTGGTGATGCTTTATCATTTGAATTCTGGCTAGAATATTAAGTAAAATCCTTATTGCTTCCAGACACAAATACCATCGAGCAATGATTCTCACACATTACAGGGACCACTGCATCTCAGGTGTCATTTAATTAGGGATGAAAAAGGAAATAGAAATCTTTCAAATTATTGATGTAATCCTTAAAGTTTGCACTGAAGTTTTCATATGAACTCACTGCCATTGAGTCGACCCCCAGCTCACAGTGACCCTGTGGTATCAGGTTGAAGTGCCCCTAGGGACTGCCTGACCAACTCTTAAAGGCATAGAAAGCCTCACCTGTCTCCTCTTTTTATAGGAAAGCTCTTTAACTATCAGCTGTTGCATCAGAAAGTTTGCACTAAATTCTTTAGATTGTTTCTCCTAAAGCTCACTTAATTCCATGTTCGATGTGAGAAATTGCTATCTTAGAATACTGTAACGTGTTCACTGAATTTTTTAATTCACGTGAAATCATTCGCTTTTTAAAACTTTCTACTTTATCAAGTTTCCTGTGTTGAACTCTATTCAGGTAAAAATGATAAGTTCCTTAACATTATTGTACCATGGGAAATTAGGAAGATGAAGGAGACACCCAAAAGCGCTCAAACTATTTAGTTTTTCTTTAAAATTTGTGAATTGTTTATAGGTTGTAAGTACTTCGGTTTCTTTTAAGTTCTTAGTCATTGGTTAAACTTCCTAGAAACTCTCAGTAAGACAAAAAGTTGATATATTGTCTGAGACTAATTGTCATATAGCATAAAATCTTAAAATGATGATTGAGTAATTTGAAATTGGAAGGTCTTAGTAAGAATATTCTTTTTTTTTTAGTTAAAAATCATTTTATTAGGGGTTCATACATTGTTTTTCCTCTCTGTCATTTTTAAGTTCCTCTTGAAAAGTACTTTCTGTATTTGTGATTTAAAATTTGAGAGTTTGATTTATACAACATTGGGAAAAAACAAAAAACAAAATAAAGGGCTGAGCCTCAGTGGCGTAGTGGTTGTGCACGGGACTGCTTCCCACTGGGACGGAGGTTCAATTCCAGCAGTGGGGCTGGGCCTCCTACTCCCACCGCCAGAGAGCAGTGATGCCCCCCCCCCCCCAAAAAAAAAACAAAACAAAACAAGATTTGAGAAACCACACCAACATATGCTTCCCAAAGTCATTGCCTGTCTTTCATTTGCTGAAGAAGTATCTTTAGTGGTCCCCTTTTTAAGCAAATGTTTCTACTAGTTTTGTTAATTGTTTCTCTATTTAAAAAGAAATGTTAGCAGATTCTCGTTTCAAATTTTTCATATTAGAGATTATAGAAAGTTAATAATAAAATATTGTAAGTTAGTGGCCAAATAATCAATGTATTGAAGGAACATGATGTTGTATTTGGCACATTGACATCATTACATGTAACGGGACCAACAGCAGTTTGAAAATGAACTTCACAGACATTAAGTGTCTTAGCCCATAACCAAACCACTGGGTTTATATTAGTCTTTGATTATACAGCATCTTAGAGAAAGCCACATTGTTTCAGTGGTTTAAACTTTAAACGAAGTTTAAAGATAAACAGAAGTATCCACTGTCATGGTCTGTGTGAGTATCTTTACTTGGTTGGTCTTTGGTGATTTAGTGAGCAAATTCTTACCTTCTGTAGGGGAGACACATGTTTGAATCTCAGGCAGTGCATTTCATGTGCAGCTGTCTTGGGAGCCTTTTATGTTGTTATGATGGAGTGGGTTGCAGGGGGAGCTGCCAGACGAAGATAGGCTAGGAAAGAAAGGCTCAGTGATCAACCTGAAAAGAATCAGCCAAAGAAGTACCCCCTGGAATCCCGTACTCTGGTATCTAATCAGCAGCGTTTCATTCCATTGTGTGTCACTGGCTCACCCTGAGTCGGGCCACCTCAGCAGCAACTAACAATGAGAGAATTAAAAATATTGTTTAATTGATACAAGCCCTACTAATACAAGTAGGACAGGTACCGGTCCTACTAATGAAAGGTCACTTTAAATCTAGATTTTTTTTGGGGGGGGGGTGGGCATCACTGCCCTGGTGGTGGGAGTAGGAGGCCCAGCCTTTGCTCCTGGGAGCCGGAATCGAACCTCCATCCCAGTGGGCCGCAGTCCCGTGCACAACCACTACGCCACGGGGGCTCAGCCCAATTCTAGATTTTGAAACACATAGTTTAACCAAATAATTTTCTTGTTACTGTGTTTTTTCTGTTTTTTTTCACGTAGGTTTCATGCCACCTCCAGTTCCACCACCTGTTGTTCCGCCACCTACGATTCCACCAGTAGTCCCAGCATGTGAGTTTCTCTAGTCCTGGTCGTAACATGTCAATGTGGGCTTTGTGAATTACTAGTGTTTTATTATGGAACACATTTTTTTGGTTTATTATTTTTAGAAAATAGTGTCATGTACCCAGGTTATATATCAATTTGCCCAATTATATCAGAATTAGCTTTTTATTACTGAATTATTCTAGTCCAAATTCACAGCTGATTCTTACATCATATTTGTTTTGCTTTCATTTATTGAACTTCTTAGAGCTGCCTTACCCAGAGACTCCACTTCCCTCTTCAGTGGGTTCAAGTCTCTACAGGATTCCATGTAATGGATTTGTTTTGTGTCTCTGATTTTGATACTGAATTTGTTCCCTCATCTCCTTGCATTTCCTGTTAATGGAAGTTCTCATGAAAGACTTGATTAGATTCTGGTCCAACTGTGTGACAGGAATACTTGCTAGGTGCTTGCTGTAGAAGGTTCTGAACCCTCAGGACCTTCTTGTCCCTTTCCAAGTGGTGGGAAGCAGAACAGGAGCTTTCAGGGAACCTGCTTGATCCTTGGACTTTCCCTTCACTTCTACATCTGAAGGTTTCCTATTGAACAGTTCCTTGAATATATTGTTCCTCAGCTGTGAAGTGACAATTTTTCCAATTCTCTAAGTCTTTTCACACTTACTAGCTAGGTTTTTTTCCCCCCATAAAACTCTCAAGCTTGTGGCATTTATTTACCTTGACCTTCATAAGGGAGGCTAGGATAGATGTTAAATTTTGCCTTTTGCCATTTTTCAGGGTGAGAGGGTTTTTTGGCATATGTTTTCGTCCTCCATCTCTTAGTGCCGCTGCTCACGTTGTTGTTGGTCTCAGGTGAGTCCTGGCTCGTGGCGACCCTGTGTGTACAAATGGAGGTCTTGTTTCAAAGCTCTGACCTTTCTGTAACAGATTTCCAGGCCTGGTTTACGAGGCTCCTCAGGCTGGATGCAGACAACCAACCTTCCACCTGTCACAGCTCAGTCGCTGATCATTTTGCTGCCCTGGTGCTCTTCAGGGTGATGAGTTGTGGTCGTTTCCACGATAATGGGCAACATGGCTTTCTCGGTTTTTCTCTACCTTTTTATTCTTTCCCGTTCACGTTCTTTTTGCCCTTTTTCTCTCAGTTTGCTGCATTCATTTTCTTTTTGAGCTTCAGAAGTTCTCACTGGACAAGAGACCTATCCAATTACCTTGCTATCCTTTTAACCTGATGTTCGTTTTTGAGAGCTTTTACGATTTTGTTCAAGTTTGTTCCACGTGTACCTTGTGTGTTGTCTGCTCTATTCTGACAATGGGACACAGCTATGAGATCACCTTTGAGCCCTTTAAGAGAGTCTCATTTTGCCCTTATGTTTTCATGGACTGGGGGGATTTTTCTTAATTGGGAGAACAAAATGAATATACAAGACGGCCACGGCTAACAGAGTTTTCTTAACTGCTTAGACTTTTTAGTAATTTTCGTCACTGAAAATGTCAGTGTGCCATTCACTTTCACTGCTACATTATATACATGTACAGTATTTTGAAAATAGAAAACCAGTTACTCCCAGCAGTAAGACCACTAGAGAAAACTTAAATTTTCTCCACTACTTTCTTTGTCCTCAGAAGAGACTTGGTCATTTTCTGCGATCCCCAGAAGTAATAATTTTATCACGGTCAATGGTTCTCAACCTTTCTGTTGCCTTGTCCCTTTAATACAATTCATGTTGTGGTGACCCCAACTATAAAATTATTTTCATCGTTACTTCATAACTCTAATTTTGCTACTCTTAGGAATCTAGTGGCCCCTGTGCAAAAAATCATTTAAGCCCCAAAGGAGTCGCGGCCCACAGGTTGGGAACCATTCTAGGTGGTTGTGGAACCTCATCCGGCCTGCTTTTCACATCTCCAGTTTTTCTCTAAAAGAAAGAGTCCAAAGAGATGGCAATTCAGCCGGAAAGTAAACCTTTTCAAAGAGATGGCAATTCAGCCAGAAAGTAAACCTTTTCAGACATTGATTTTATTTTTATATGATGATTCCCCAACCCCCCTCAAAATTGCGAACATTTTAAAAATACTAAATACCTTTTAAAAAAAAAGATTTTCCCATGTATTTGATCTGTTTATCTATGGTAATTTTCAATGCTTTTAAACAGACAGTAATTTAAGAAGGCGTGCCTCAAAGAAGAGTACTCCCTTACTGTCTTTGGGCTCGAGTGTGCTGACACAGAGTTTGGCTTCTGATTGCAGCGCTGCCCTCGAACACCTCCCCAGTTTCTTCTGGAAATTAAAGTGTCCAGACCCCATGTCTGAATTGATTTTTTAATATCACTAATTTATTCCCAGTGTCCTTATTTTGTACAGTCAAGGATTAATTAATGGGGAGAGAAATTCCCGCAGGTCATGGACTCTCCTAGTGGATCACAGTGTCACCTGTCATGCTTATAGTTATCATGCGGTCATAGATGGTCTTACCCCTTCTTTACAGCTGCCCTGTGCCAGCAGTCTTAGTATGAGTGAGGATATAATAAATACTCCTAAAATCCCTGAGTAAGTGCTTTAACATTGTTCTAAGTGACATAATTGCACGGAAAATTAGAACCATACCATTATCATTTCAATATTCTGTAGTTCTATTTTGAACACTGGCATAATGTTCCTAGAGTTTTTTCTACCCGTTGTTTAAAATGGAATACTGTTCATGTCATCATATTTGTAGTGCACTCTAGTTTGATGAGTTGGGTCCTACCAGTACCTGTGGCTGTTGAGCCAGATGAGAATGGGGGCTTGGGGGTGTTTCACAGGCAGATTTTTCATCAGGACATCACCGGCACTTCAGAAATACTACATAGGCCTCTGGGTGAACTAGAAAGCTCTCAGTTTGGAGAGGAGTCTATTAACTGTTTACACACAAAAGACCCCAGGGGAGTGTCGCTTCAGAGGAATGAGGCAGGTGCTCATTCGCATACAGATTTGTTAGTCTTAACTGCAGGAACCCTTCTCTCTATTTAGGTAGTCCCCTCTCTGCAGTCTTGACGAGAATGATTTTACTCATTACTGGGATTTGCTTGTTAAATGCTGATCCTTATTTTACTAAACATTTTTGACACAGTAGTTTCACCAATTGTGATGGTTGAGAAATTTGCATAGCTAACGAGGTTCTCTTTTAATACTTTCTAAACTTAGTGTTTGATGGGTTTGATTATGATGTAAGTAGTGTGTCATTTTCATTCTGGTGGTTCTCTCTTCATTAATCTCGCTTCTTCGTTGTGTGTCTCTTCGCCTTCGCTGTCATGCTCCTTTCTGGGGTCAGGGCCTGGTACAGACCTGTAGGTCTCGTTGACAGTATTGCTAGAGGGGCACGGGCGGGCTCCCAGAGTATTCGTTATTTGATGAGCTATTTTTCTTCTGGCTGACAGGTAAACTTCCATGGGGAAAAATTTTTTTTAAGTATGATTTTGCAGTTTAGACTCTCCACGATGACTCAGTTCTCATGTTGAGCGTCTATTATTATTTGGTGTGATTGGGACTCTAGAGATGGCACACGTTTTCATAATGAGCAACTTGGAAGTACCAGGAGAGACTGTTAGGCTGTGAGCAGGTGCTTAACAGTTGAGGAGAGGACAGGAGCCAGCCCCCTTTTACAACATTAACTCTGTCATTGTTTATTTTAACTAAGAGCTCGTGAATTGATTGATGTGAAATACATTTTCCCTCTTCCCACAGCTTTAGTGCAGCCACCATTATCCATGACACCAGAGACTGTGAAAGACGTTGGTTTCGGGGGCCTGGTTTTGCCTGGTGGCTCTGTGCCCGGTGGTCTTGCAGCATCTGCCCTGCCAGCTGGAAGTGTTGTTTTTAACCCTCCAACAAAACCGCCAGATCCTGAAGAGAAAGGACCTCATCGTCCAGACCACCCGCTTGCTTCTGCTGAAAACCCCAGAGCAGGTAAATGCAGCACAGCAGTCCAGCGCCCATGGAAGTACCTGGGGAAATCTAAGCTTTGCATTTTCACCCCAGGGGCTGGGGTCTAACTCTGAGTGATGCATATTGGTAACTGGTTCAAATGGTGCAACGTTATGAAAGACCACAGTCGCCTAACATTTTTACTAACAAAATAATCCCAAGCTTCTCCCCCCAGCACTTATCAGTATAGATTTGACATTTTTTCCATTAAGAACTTTGGTTTTGTGCTTGCTTTTTGGGACTCCTTCAATGTCCTGTCCAATGAAGTCACATAAAGTCCAGTGATGGGTATCAAGAGGCTGATTCTGATTCATAGCAGCCATGTGTGCGGCATAACAGACCATTGCCTGGCCCTGCTTTAGCCTCCTGATTGTTGCTGTGTTTGAGCTCATTGCTGCAGACATGGGGACCACCTCATTTAGGGGCCTCCTCTCTTTTACTGACTGATTTCCTGCTTTACTGAGCACGATGTCTTCCAGGAACCGGTTGCTCCTGATATCATGCTCAGTCTCACCATCTTGGCCCCCAGCAAGATACACTTGATATAGTTCCAAGACAGAGTGTTTGTGCTTTTAGCACTACAAGGTATATCCATTATTTGCCAACGCCGTGTTTCAAAGGCTGCAGTTCTTCAGTTTTACTTAAATTTGTTGTCCTGCTTTTGTATACGTATGTATGAAATAATGGGGTCGGGGCGGGGGACAGGCGGGATATACTCTCAGTCAGATGCACTTTAGCTCTCAAAGTGATAGCGTTTGCTTTTAACTGTATTGTAGAGATCTTTTGCCCAATGGAATATTTTGTTTGATTTTTTTGACTATTGCTTTTTGGCCTCGTGGTACTATGTGCACACTGTAGCTGTTTTGTACTAAGCCTTCCTTCCTCCCCTGACGCTGCAGCATTCTCCATTGCAGAGTCCCAGCAGCTCAGGTTACTTGCTCACTAGACAGATTGAGCAAATATGGTGAAACGATCTCGTCCTGTCTGTGCACACATTTTTGCTGACTTGAAAACATGCAATATCCCTTCTTTGTGAATGTCTTATTTTCAGTCCATGTGTTCTGGAAACCTCATTCTTCGCATTGTTACCCTTGCCTGTGTTGGCTCAACAAACACAAGTAGACATCTTTCTAGTATTCCTCCCTTTCAGCCAAGATCCATTTGACATCAGCAATGATAGTCTTGTTTCAAGTCTCCTGAATACAGCTTGAACGTCTGACAGTTACTATGATTGCACTAGTGCAAGCTTTAAAAAATTAGCTTTAGCAAAATATTACTTGCATGTGATATTAATGATGTTGATCATTTCCACATTCAGCCGAATCCACTTTGTTTAGAATGGGTACAGGTACGGGTCTCTTCCTCCTGGTGTGGCCAGTCTAGTGGAACAGCCGTCCAGGTTTCTTGGCATCAGTGTAGGAGCACCTCCAGTGCTGCATCCGTTGTTAACCATGTGAGTCAGTCTGCCCTCCATTTCTGGAGCCTTCTTTTTCACCAGTATAGCTCGGATAGATTCTGTAGTATTGATTATGGATTATAGTATCTTATAGAACAGGAATATCTGGCAATTTTATTTGATATAGTGATTAGGTGTATTCTTTCCATCTTCTGTTGACGCTTCCTACAATGGGCATAATTTTGCCAATGCTAGTTATCAGTATCACAACTCCTCTTAGCCAAAATAATATACCGAATATATTCCTCCCTTTTGACTTCTTAGCTCAGATCCTTATGTATTTTATCTTAATATTTTACTTTCTGTTCTTAGTCTGCCTCGGAAATTGTCTGATCCGCTCTTTTGGTCTGTGGTCTTTTCCTTTTGCTTGAACTACTTCCTTTCTTGTTCCAAGTGCACATTTCAGGGCCTCTTCTTACATCCTACTGGCCTCATGTTTCTTTCCTGTCTTTGTAATGACCTTTTCTTCATGGGTGACGTCATCCCGCAACTCTTCTCTCATTAGTGCTCAATATGCATCAAATCTGTTTTGAAATGGTCTTTAAATTAAAAATATACTCAAGGTTATGCTTTGACTCTGCTGGATTTTTAAATTTTCTCTTCAGTTTTATGTAGACTTAAATGTAAGCTCTTTGATGACCTGTTCTGCCATCAGCCTTCCCTTGTTTTGACATATGAAACTGAGCAGCTTCTTCATCTCCTTATGCTGATGTCATTGATTTGACTGCTGTCTGTTGCACCTCACAAATTTTAAGTACATTGTTACTAGGTTGATAGAAACATGCAGTGAAGACGTCATTGGTCTTGCAAATCTCCTTCATTCATGGGCTAGCCACATTGTCATTGAAGCCATATTTTACAAATACCAATTGCATGTTAATCACTAGTAACTACCAGGGCATCTTGCTTGCCGCATTGATCAATGTCAGATGGTAGAAGTAGGTAAAAATCTAATTTGGTTCATCTTTGACGTTAGTGGTTGGTACATAAATGAAATCATCTCCCTTTTAGGTATGAGGTGTAATAATGACCTATCTGGCAGGAAGATAAAATTGAAGTATTAGGTGTCAATAACTTAAAGTCAAAACTTAACTTCTACCAGGTCTTTTTTTAAAAAATAATTTTATTGGGAGCTCTTACTGCTATCATAACATTCAGTGCATCATCTGTATCAAGCATATTTGTACACTTGTTGCCACATTCATTTCCAAACATTTCCCACTTGAGCCCTTGGTATAAGCTCTTTTTAAAAAATGCTTCCCTTTCCCCTTGCCCTCCCCCTTTCAAAAAATGAATCATTTTATTGGGTACTCATACACCTCCCCTCACAATCCATACATGCGTCAATTGTATGCACTCTTTTGCACACTTGTTTCCATCATCACTCTCAAAACATCCTCCTTCCACTTAGACCCCCAGTTCCACCTCTCCATATTTCCCTTCCTCCCCCGCATAAACCTTTAATAATTTACAAATTGCTATTTCATATCGTACGCTGTCCAATGTGTCCCTTCACTCACTTTCCTGTTGGCCGTGCCCCAGAGAGGAGGTTATCTGTAGATCCCTGAAATTAGTTCCCCCTTTCTACGTCACCATCCCTCCACCCTCCCAGTATCACCACCCTCATCACTCATCCTGTGGGAATTTCTATCCTAAATTTCCCATGTTCCCGACTTCAGTGTACATCCCCTATTCTAGTCGGACTTGTCTGGTGGAACCGGGAGCATGATAGTGGGTGGGAGGAAGCATTTGAGAACTAGAGGAAAGATGCATATTTCGTTGTTATTATACTGTACTTTAACTGGCTCATCCCCTCCCTGCAACCCCTCTGTAAGAGGATGTCGCTTCTCCTATTGATGGGCTTTGGGTCACCAATCTGTACTCCCTCCTATTTATAATGATATAATTTTAGTTCTTTGATGCCTCACACTGGATCCCTTCAACACCCCATGGTCACACAGGCTGGTGTGCTTCTTCCATATGGGATTTGTTACTTCTGAGCTGGGTGGCCACTTGTTTACTGAAGCCTTTAAGACCCCAGACGCTATATCTTTTCGTAGACGGGCACAATCAGCTTTTTTCACCACATTTGCTTTTGCACACATTTGTTGTCAGTGATCATATCAGGAAAGCGAGCATGCAATGTTATGGTTTTTAGTTCTTAAACCCTGATAACTGATTGCTTTGACAACTCATGGTCCCAAATGCTGGTGTGCTTCATCCATGTGGGTTTTGTTGCTTCTGAGCTGGATGGCCGCTTGTTTACTCAAGCCTTTAAGATCCCAGACGCTATTTCTTTCGATAGCCGGGCACCATCAGCTTTCTTCACCACCATTGCTTATGCACACTTTTGTCTTCAGTGATCGAGTAGGGAAGGTGAGCATCGTGGAATGCCAATTTAATAGGACAAAGTGTTCTTGCATTGATGAAGTACTTGAGTGGAGGTCCAATGCCCATCTGCTGTTCTACTACTAAGTCTATATGTATAAGTTTGTTGATCTATTTCCCCCCTTGTCACATATAAATATATGCACATATGTACATGCCTGTATTGAAACTTCTGTAAATGCTCTTTACCCACAGTTCTTTCCTCTATTTCCTTTTACTTCCCTCTTGTCCCACTATCATACTCAACCTCCATTGAGTTTCAGTATTTTCTCTCTTGTTACATTACCCTTGATCTATCCCTACTGGACTTTTCTCATCCACCTTGTCTCTAATTTTGGATCAGTTGATATACCTTTATCCCTGCGCTGGTCAACACCATCTCCTTTCCCCCTCCTCCCCTTCTCCCATGGCCCACACCCTGGAACCATCAGTCCCATCATTTTCACCTCCAGACTGTTCATCCAGCCTATCTTATTTAGATAGACCTGCAAAGGTAACAAAGTATACCCAAAAAAGGCTTCCTAAAATGAAGCAACCAAAGAAAATACAGCAATGATAACAACAACAACAACAACAAAAAACCCAATGTCCTATATAGATGTATAAAAAAATAACAATATACAAACCTGTAAATAATTCAATGTCTGTTCATTGACCTCCAGGAGTGTCCCCTGGTTGAGTCAGATCGGGTGTCACTCCCTGGTCCCAAGTTTATTGCTGTCATTGCATCTGGAGCTCCACGCTCTGTTGGACACACCCTTAGTGTTTTTCTCTACCAGGTCTTATGGAAGCTACAGGTCACTCGAAAGTAGTTGGTGCTTTTATGTAGACATGATGACTATTTTGTTAAGGGTTGTATGTGTTTTAGGAATGCATTTTAAAGATGAAATATTGCTGTCAGTGGCTATTTTAGTCAGTTTAAAGAGTATTTGTTACTCTTGATAGTATTAATAATTTTACCTGTAACTTTTGTTTTATATCTAGTACACCTTGAGTTTGGGGTCGATAAAGTAGGTGGTTAAACTAACTGCTGGACCCGATGATATTGTTGTTAATGTGGTAATGATCGTTCTATGCCAGAATGATTACTCTTATCAATATTTACAAGCCCCTCCCCCCTTTTATTTGCCTTTTAGTGATTCCGAATGATGTGTCCGGTAGCCCTGCAATGTTAGGAGGACCGCCATCAAATATGGGAAACAGCTCCGGAATTCTGGGCATTCAAAGACCAAATGTATCGAGTAATTCAGAAATTCTTGGAGTCCGGCCATCGAATGTTTCCAGTGGTTCGGGGGTCATGGGAGCCCAGCCACCAAATCTCCTGACTAACTCTGGAATTTTGGGATTACAGCCGCCGAGTGTGTCAAGTAGCTCTGGACTTATGGGCGTGCTACCCCCACATCTGCCCAACAACTCTGGACTTGTAGGAATACAGCCACCGACTGTTCCCAGTGCCTCTGGACTTATGGGAACACAGCCACCAGCTGGGCCTCAAAACTTACCCCCGTTGACTCTCTCTGCTCAAAGAATGCCTGTGATGCCAATGCTCGACCTTCGTCCAGGACTGATGCCCCAGGGGCCTGGGCCTCGATTCCCTTTAATGCAGCCTGGAATTCCACCCCACCGAGGCCTCCCTCCTCCATCAGTGCTTGAATCCGCCCTGCACCCACCCCCCCGGGGCCCTTTTCCTCCAGGGGACATTTTTAGTCATCCTGAAAGACCTTTTCTAGCTCCCGGAAGGCCGAGCGTAGACAGTGTTCCGAACCCAGACAAAAGGCTGCCCCTTGGCAGTGATACCATCCAGCAAGAAGGGGACCGGGATTACCGGTTTCCTCCACTGGAGGCCAGGGAAAGCCTGAGCATGCCTCCCCCGGGGGATCTTAGGGATGCACTTGGGCGGCCGGTAGATCCCAGAGAAGGCCCGGGACGGCCTCCGGTAGATGGGCGGGAGCACTTTGGAAGACCTCCTGTAGACATGAGGGAGAACCTGGTGAGGCCAGGCCTAGAGCATCTTGGTCGAAGAGACCACTTTGGCTTTAACCCAGAGAAG
Organism: Nesogale talazaci; assembly: GCA_004026705.1. NCBI lineage: Eukaryota > Metazoa > Chordata > Mammalia > Afrosoricida > Tenrecidae > Nesogale > Nesogale talazaci. The sequence goes on along the minus strand of PVJH01019232.1, from coordinate 31,001 downwards.
CCTTGGGGCCACCGGGGAGATTTTGATGAGAGAGAGCATCGAGTTCTGCCCATCTTTGGTGGTCCAAAAGGCTTGCATGAAGAAAGGGGTCGATTTCGGCCGGGTGGCTATAGATTTGACCCTCGAAGTGGTCCTTGGAACAGAGGATTTGGACAAGAAGTCCACAGAGATTTCGATGACCGCAGAAGACCCTGGGAGAGACAGAGGGATAGGGATGACAGAGATTTTGATTTCTGCAGAGAAATGAATGGAAACCGCCTTGGAAGAGACAGAATCCCAAACACCTGGGTCCCCCCGCCCCACGCTCGGGTTTTTGATTATTTTGAAGGGGCCGCTTCTCAACGGAAAAGTGAAACTGTGCCTCAGGTGAATGGTGAAAACACCGAAAGACATGCGCAGCCGGCACCATTACAAGTGCAGAAGGACCCCGGACACTATGAGAAACTGCCCTCCTCGAGTGAGCTAAGCAAGGAGAAGAGTGACACAGTTGCTGATGTAGAAAGTGAACCAGTGGTAGAAAGCACAGAAACTGAGGGGACATAATCATCACTCAGTAGGTAAAGTTGTCATCTCTCTGTAATAGATTAATGGCTGACTGGACCTCAGGCGTTCACTTTTGTCTGCCAGAATTAAGTTAATCTGATGTTCATGTTCTCCTTTCTCTTAAAATAATTGTACAACTGACTTGTATAGACATTGTTCTTAATATGAACACGGTAGCTGAAAACAGTTTTTTATTTTTCTGGTAAAGTATAAATGTTGCCCCCAGATTCTTTTAACTACAAGGAAATGAGTAACAGCTTGTCAGAGCCTTCCTGTGGAAGACAGCCCTTTTTTTAGAGACTGCCACTAGGTTGAATATGGTAATAGAGATGTTCCGGATAGCAAGCGGTGGTAGCCCTGGCCCGGGTTTCTAGGCTGCTGCAGACTTTTACGGTAATAGACGAAGCTGTGAGATTTTATTCAAAGACTGGCTCTAGGTATGCGAGGAGCACAATGCAGAGATTTCGACCGGGGGCTTGTAAAACCGACACGATGGTCTGTTTCTTCCAAGTCCGTGTCTGTGATTTGTTCCTCATCTGCAGTGCATAACAAAAGAACAAAGACAGCAACAACAACGTAAATATTAAAGTACGTTTCAATGTTGGGTGAGTTTTGTTTTTAGATGCCAATAAAACTTATTTGTTTGATAACAGTGTTCTAGGAATTGTATTTTTTCAACCTACAAGTTCTGCAAACCTCGCATCATAAGCAGCATGTGCTTGCTTGTTGCACAAGTTTTCTCTTGCCCCTCACAGCAGCCAGTGAAGACTCCTTAGTGGGGGTGCCATGGCTGGGAGCCCAAGGGTGCTCTCTCCCTTTCTCTGGGCGTTTAGCCTCACGCACATACAGAGAAAAGCCGGATGCTGACAAAAGTCTAGGTAGCGAAATCGAGCCGATTTGAAAATGACCCGAACGTAGGTGATAATGTTCCTCCTAGATTGTATGAAGGGAAAACAGCAAGTATTTGAAAGAAAGACCTGGGAGTTTGGCAGTTCTTTTATAAGCCAGTTGAGCGTGAAGCCAGATTTCCCCACAGATGCCTGCCTTGTTCTGTTTTACACTCTTCCTTGCTGATCGTGGGAGCTAGTGCCAGGTTAAAGGCCTCCGTGGTCAGTTGTCTCGCATGCAGAGCAGGTGGCCCCAAGTGCACAGGTGGCGCTGGTGGAGACCAGCACACGTGTGTCGCAGGTGCTCTGTATGCCCTGGTGACACACGGTAGAGTAGCCTGGAGGGAAACAGAGGAGCAGCAGGAACACTGGCATAGTGCCTTGTTCTCGTTGATTTGTTTTTGCTTTACAGTTTTTATTTGCTGTTTGCATCTCCTTTGGGTTTTAATGTCTATGAGTGGGCTTCAAAGAGTGAGTGAACAAATGAAATTATGAATGATAGGGAATTTTTCTGTGCACTCTGAAGTCGTTCTCCCCCCCCCCCCCCCCCCCATGTGTACACACATACGTGCAGACATAGGAAACCATTGGTGTTTTAAATGGAAGGCCTTTTTTAAAGCAGTTCTAGCCATTCCTCATGAGTTCTTCTTATCTAGTTTTCCTGAGCCACTTCTGTCACCCTTTTCAAAGTGCTCGAATACTCCCGCCAGCTCTTTCAAGTGGGGCATTCATTGGTTTACCATGATAATCTTGAGATTTACAAGCGCTTTAAGGTTCTGGGCCACAAATGAAGTGTTTTTCTTAAGTTATGAGTAAAGTTAGTACATCACTGATTTCATTGTTTTTTGGGGGGAGGGGTGAATGAGAATAGAAATTTAGTGTTTATCTCTAATATAATTAGTCATTTGAATTAGCTTTAGACCCTTGCCCTAGGGTACAATAAGACCTTAATGGTTAGGAAAGATGATCTCTTCCAGCTTCTTCTGTACCACTTGTCAGGCAGTCATTCATTCTTGGATTCAGTAGGAAAGCAAGTAATTTTCTATCAGAATATTTTAAAAATGCTACTAGTCCTTCAGGTGCAAACTTGAAACCCATTGACCGAGTGTTGTGCTGTATGAAGGATCTCAAGGTGGAAGTCACCTGTCAGGGTGGTGGTTCTCCAGGGGGAGCTGAGCAAGTCTGGTTTGCCCACGTTTGCTTGAGTGATACTTGGACAGAAGGACATAGTTTCTCCTCATCCTGAATTTTCCCAGGGAATCAGAGAAAATTTTAGTCCTCTCCCCTAACTTTTAGAGACCTACTTTGATAAATTTGATATAGAACTTGTTACATTTTTCATGCTTTTGACCATATCGCTAGAATGGTAGCAATTAGAAACATGCAAAGAAGTACCTGCAGGTCATAATGACCTTGGAAGCAGATGAATAGCATTGAATTTGTGTGACCAGTTAGAAAGAGATCTCTGTCTGCAGTGTGTACTGGACACTAAGACCTGAAAATTTACATAATTTTTATGTTCTATAAGCATCTCATTAAACACTAGGTTCTGACTTTTGGCTTAGGTGGGGATCGATAGTAGCTTTGGATTGCTAGTTTTATAGCTAAAAGCTTATGTTACACCAAAGAAGTCATTGGCTTCATGGTATAGGCTGAGTGCTCTTTTTATTCCAACTTTATTTTCACATACAGGCAGGACAAATACTTTTGAGAGATTTGTAATGAGAGATGGAAGTAGTATAAAATCATCTAGTCAGAACTCAGGAAATGCCTTCCTCTAATAATTGACCTGTTATCCAAGCAGTTGTCAGAGCAGTTTCTTTTGTCCTGGGAATTTGCAGCTGAGTCATCAGATCTGTTGCCCACACTTTGCTTCATTAAGAGTTAATGGTGTAGAGAACTTCAAGGAGTAGGATTGTTTGGGAGGGTGCACTTAGTTTGCTCCATTTACAAAGAAGATCATTGGGAAAGGCCCCTTTGTTGATTAGTGCCGTCAGCTGTAAGGGACGGGTCTCTGTCCCATGAGGTCACAAGGAGTTGGCAGCATCTGGCAGCACTCCTCCTCACGCATGAGGTACCCTTGGTCAGAAAAAAGCTTCTCTTAGAAAACCCGTCTCCAAGGACGTGCCTTGGGGTGTAGGAGCCATCGAGTTTCAGAGGTGCTCGAGTGGCCCCTGTCTGAGAACCAGAACTAGGGTGTCGATGTTGACATTCAGATGAGCAAGGGGGGGTTTGCATTTTACTCTTAGTCAGTGAATGAAGTCATGATGTGAATACTCGCCTATCCTTCTCAACTTACCGAGTTTGAGAACGTTGTGATGTTTATCTATGTACATTTGATAGGCACTTTAACGGATGAGAAAATTTTAATCTCCAATTAAAAAGTTTTGTTATACCTTACAAGCCTTCATCACTATTATTTACTGTGTGTCGCAATTAAAAATGTTTAAGTGAATTTTAACTCCCTGAAGCATGACATTTAGAAACAAATACTTGTGTGTGATGCAGGAGAAATGAAGAAACTGTCCATTTTTAGAGAGAACCCACTGGCATTGAATAGGATTCTGACTCATAGCCGCTCTCTACAGGACAGAGTTGAACTGCCCCTGTGGGTTTCCACACGGAATCGGTACAGGAGCAGCCAGGGGCGGGTTGGAAACACTCATTATCACACCCAAACCCAACCCAACTGGTCTCATGTCAATTCTGACTAAGCGCTACTCAGTAGGACAGAGTAGGACTGCCCCTTTTTACGTTTCAGATATTGTACATCTTTAATGGAGCAGAAAGCTTCGGATTTATCCCATGGAGTGACTAGTGGATTTGAACTCTGGTGAATTTCTGTCAGCAGCCCAGTGGGTAATCCGCCGGGCCACAGGCACTTAAGAGTCTCACGGTGCTATCTTTATAAACGGTAATTGATGATGCTGTCATTTTAATTTTAAAAAAATCTCATTCTCTGTTTTAGAGATGATTCCACCTCAGCCACCGTTCCTACAGTTTCTGAAGCTGCAAATCTTGATGAAAGTCTTGTCTCTTCTCCCTGGGAGAAGCTGGGCGGCTTGAACAGCCAACTTTACAGATAACAGTTTAGAGCTTCCCCAAAGCCACCACCAGGGTGCTCATTTTAAGAAAAAATGCTGAAAATGACAAGTGTATTGCCCTAGCCCAAAATTTTGTCTTCCATTTCTAGAAGGAAACGTTTAAAAGGTTAATGTTTTTTAACCGGCAGCATAACAACAAAAATGTTCTTAACTACGATTTTGAATAAGTTGTCGCCTATTCCTTTCTTTTGGGGCAGGGACCATATCTTAAATATGAGACACACACAATGGAAGTTGTTTGATCAGTCGGAAAATAAATGACAGAATCGCCAGTGGAAAATACGTTGAGCGTGAATGCCACGGGCTTAATAACAGAGACTCGCGGGGATAATCTCACCCACATGCCTACCAGGCTGTGTGTGTGTGCTACAATTCCTCCAGACCACCACTTTAAGCTCACTGCCATCGGGTGGATCCCGACACACAGTGACCCGATAGGACTCACTAGAACTGCCCCTATGGGTTTCTGAAATGGAAAAATGCGTAAGGGAGCAGAAAGCCTTATCTTTATCCTGCAGATTGGCTTGTGATTTAGAACTATGGACCTTGCAAGCCCAACCCATAGCACATTATGCCTAACATACGTAAATATGTGGCATACCAGGCACATGATATGATCATAACGACAAGAGCTTTCTTTTTAGCAGTCCGACAGAACCACTGCTGTGGAGGTCAGTTTCGACTCCTAAAAAAACCTCACTGCCATCAAGTTACTCGCAACTCCTAATGCACCTAGCAGACAGAGACCCCTATGGGTTTCCCAGACAACACGTCATAAGGGAGCAGAAAGCTTTATCTTTCTCCCAAGTGCTTTCAAACCTGCTGAGCTTGTAGTTAGCAGCCCAATATGGAGCCTATTACCCCACCAAGGCCTCTACTTTTGACTCCTGGTGGACCTCTCTCGTGTCTCAGAGAACTAAGCCTCCATGGGAGCAGCATCCTCATCTGTCCCACGGAGTGACTGATGGACTTCCACCATTGGCCTCATAGTGCCACTAGGCCCCTTTGTTGTGTCTCAGCAAAGCACACACTTCATTGTGCAGTTGCTTGTTGGAAGTGAAGAGTAGAGAAGGCCATTATCACCAATGGGTTCAACTCCAGTGTGAGAACAAATTCTAGTGGGAAAAAAGTGGAAGGAAGCAAATGAGGTGGTTTTGGCTCAAGTGAAACTTGAACTAAATGCCTCCATGAGAGGTGTACTTGATAACGTGTAATTATAGAAAGGAGCTCTTTTTTGAGGGACAAAAATTTAGCCCAGCTGAACGAGCCTGCATGGACCAGCAGATAAGCAGACATCTATAACATGCGCTTGTCCAGGGTGTGCCCTCTCCTCCATCCCTCCCTCCCTCCCTCCTTCCCAGTGGGTAGCCCCCATTGTTGAAGGGACCTCAGATCGTCTTCATTGCACTCCCTGGCTCCATTTCACCTCTCATTCTAAGCAGGGGCCACCAATTGATTTTACGGCTTGCATTGTGAACAGTTTGCTGTCCTGGTAAAGTGATTTCTAAGGTCATTTTCTGCTTTGAAATACCTTGAGTTGACGAATAAAGATTTCTCTAAACTACCCCTTGTGGTTAAGATGCAGGGGAAGACTTTTGGGGCTCCTTTACAAAGAGCACAGGGTTTTTTGCCTTGCTTTTTCAAAACCGGCTTTCACAAATGGTGAGATGTACGGCTGTGGAGAAATTACTGAGCCTCTCAGCATAATTCTGAATAGCTGATCAGCTATCTTCGCGGTGGTTATTCGTGGTTTTGGTTGTTCGTGGATGTCACTGAGTCAGTTCCCATGCATAGCAGTCCTATGCACAAAAGAATATTCAAAACACTCTCCGGTGCTGTGTGGTCCTCACACCTGTTCCTTCCCTTGAGCAGCCACTTTGTCGATCCATCTGCCCGAGGGCCTTCCTCCTCTGCTGCCCCACGGCCCTCTCAGCATGGCATCCTTCTGTAAAGACGGATCTTCAGAGTTCGTGAAGCGCACTCCTGCATCCTGGCCTCCCTGGAGCGCTCTGGCTGGGCTTCTTTCAAGACAGATTTTTAACCACCACCCCACCCCACCCCCCGTACTTCATGGTCTTTTGCGTATTTTCTACCAGCACCATAATCCAAATGCACTGATTCTTTGTCTTCTGTATTCACTGTGCCACTGTTACCACCCAGATGACGTTTACTCGAGGCTGTGTGTCCTTTGGTCTCTTGACTGCAGCTTCCATGAGCCTTGGTTGTGAATTCAAGCCAGGTGAATTCACAAGATGAAATTCTTGGCAGCTTTCACCCTGGTCTCCATTTACATGTGAGGGCTTTGTGTTTTTTTCTTTACGTTCAGTTGTATTCCATTTTGAGGGCTGCATCCTTGATCTTCATCAACAAATGCTTCAAGTCCTCACAAATAGCTAATAGACACATATCATAGAGTAGCAATTGTGATCATTGTATTACCTGTGTGTTATAATTCTCAAGGTAATCGTGTCAGTTACTTTTTATTTTTTTAATTTTTTTTTTTATCACTTTAATGCCTCTCACCCAAGAGAAGCCACAGATTTCATGCAACTTCTCAAGGTCTTATAATTCAGACCCTGGTCTTTCTGATTCTGCAGTTAGTACCCACCACCTAATAAAGTCCCCGAGTCGATAGCAAACCCCAACTGCGAGTCCTGTTGCTTCTAAGAAAGTAGAAGGCATTTGTGTGGGTCAAGCCCATGCTCGAGCAATAGGTTTCTTCTTGAACAATAGCTGCCTCTCCCTCCTTCAGGTTGTGTTCTCACTGTTGGTACATGTGGTGCCTTCTCCTTTCCCTCTCGCTAAACACTCCCTTCAGCTTCACTCTTAGATTCAGTGTCCAGGATTTGGCTTTTCTCCAAGCCCAATTGCCTAGGAAGACAGGAGTGGCGAGCTGCTTCTGTGAAAGGTCACAGTTTTGAAAAACCTCTGAAATGGTTCTGGTCTGCACTGAGGGGCTCGCTATGGGGCACGAGTTAATGGGCTAGGTCCTGTCCCCAGGACTTCATGTAAGTGAATTCAGTCATTCTGCACACCAACCTGATGAGACAAGCATTACATCCCCTAAAATGGTAGCGTTGAGGACATTGAAGGTCAGCTGTAAAATAATCCCGTGAGTGACTCAAAGGCAGTGTCCAAACCCAGGCTTCCCAGTGATTAAGCACTGGGGTCCACCCCTGAGCCCAGACCTGGCGTGACCTGCCAAGCACCCAGCAGACCAGGCTCACCACCATCAAGCCTAGACTGCCTCTAGGGGTTTCTGAGACCGTAACTACTGGAGTAAGAGCATTTCTTTCATCATTGGAGCTGCTGGTGGTTTCAAATGCTGACTTTGTGACCATCAGTCCCAGTGCATAGCCTCTGCAGCATCATGTCAAGTGTTGTAAGTTTCTCATTCATATGCTATTTTGAATCAGGCTTCTGTTGTATTGATGCTAAACAAGATTTCGCTTTTCCTCCTTCCAAAATGAAATGCAATTCCAGAACTCCTACCCTTTCCTGGGCTTCCCCAATGAGGAAATAGCCAGTGAGCTCTTGAAGATTTGTATTGCAGGATGTGGTTTCAGCAGCTCCTTTGTAGTCTGGCCTTTATAGGCGTCTAGTGGGTGTGTTACCAAAGCCTTGCTCTCTGTTTCATTGTCTATCAAGCTGAGGTCTCGGCTTCTTGCTTGTTTTAGGAATATTCTGTGTCAGGACCTAATGGGAAAGGTATGATGTTATTTTGGCACCTCAGAATCTCTGGGGGCATAGTAGGTCTGTGTTGGGCTGTGATCCTTATGGTCTGCAGTTCAGCATCACCAGCACCTCCTCGGGAGAAAAACTGGACTTTCTACTCCCGTAACGGTTTCGGTTTTGAACACCCAAAGTGTGTCGATGTCAGTCAGCATCAACTTGATGGCAGTGAGTTTGGGTTTGTTACCCATTAGCTGGTAAGCCTTTAGTCACCATTTGGTACCACCAAAAACTACCCCAAGCCACGTAGATTTTATCCTGGGTGACCATCACTAATTTGCAGATTCTACTTTTTTTTAGAATATATAACCTGACTCCAGGTTTTCTTTCTCCAGATCTTCTATTTGAGTTACTTAGTGTAGGTTCTCCTCTCAGGTTTAAACCCAAGAGAAGTCAAGGGGGCTGACCTTTGATAACCTCCCCCAGGGTCCTTGGCAAGGTGACTATGAATGTGGTGGCCCTGTGGTGGTCTGTCCCACACATTTAAGACTCCTCAAGTTTGTGAATTATATTCCTATGGATCTTGGCAGTTAATATCTTTCTTAAGCTTCTATTAAGATATGAAATGTATGTTTTTGCACAAGCTTTAAAAAAATTTTTTTTAAGAAAAATAATGCAGAGATCTTGCATTTATTTACTTTTAAAAATTAGGGTCAGTTCATACTTACATAAAAGAATTAATAGGATCAAAGACTTTTAGTTAAATGAAATAATCCTTGACAGTGCCAAGGATAACGAGGATTTAAGACTTGCTGTCACCCTCTGTGGTGATAAGGAGGACCTGCTGGTGCTGTGAGTTTCGCACTGGGCAGCTCACCACAGGATGGCAGTTCAAACCTACCAACACCAGGAGAAAGATGAGATGGTTCCCTGAAGATAAATATTGTCGGAAACCCTGCAGAACTGACTGAATGACAGGTTTTCGAGCTTAATAGAAATTACTTTGTGCTCTTTATTGGATAGAGGTAGCAGTTCGAGTCTAATAAGACAGTTCCAGAAAGGCCTGACATCACCTGTCCTGGAGGCTGTACTCAAGGGTAGAGTTAAGGTATCCTTGCCGAACCTAAAGGGTACAAGCCTCAGTGTTTCTGAGGAAGTGCATTTAACCCTATGGTAACGACAGACCCATGTTCTTAGCTGTTACAGTTCAATTGTGAATTGCCAGTCTGGTCCTGTGGGATCCCCGATGGAGAGAGATTCTCATTCTGGAGAGAGAAGCGGTCGCGGGTGGAGGAATCCATAGTGCATAAAGCTCCTGCCTGGCATGTGACATGATTTCTCTTCAGGAGCGTCTTGCTTGGTGGCGTTTGCCATCTCGTGCACACCCCAGAACACAAAGTCAGGAATTGTTTATGGCCACGCAAGATTGTCGTGCCCTGCAAACCCAAGCTTTTCTGACTTGAGAGCCGCCGGGCTTCACTAGAAGAGGTGCTCTGGTAGGAACGTGGTCATTAATAGATGGTTTGTGAACTTTTAACTCAGGTCTTGGGAAAATTAACCTTGATTGTTTCCAAGAATGCACATAGCACACAGTACATGAAAGAAGCCAGCACATTTCTACCCCGCCCACTAGGAATCCTGAGCCACATCTGGCGCATGCATTTCCATAGATCCTGTTTTCAATTGCTTTGACTGTTGATACAATCGGACTTAACTCCCTAATAATGTGTATTCTACGCCATGTTTTGGCCCCAAACAACATGCCTCTCTTGTCCCATAGCCCTTACTCACCTGACCTCAGTCTGTGCGACTTCTCTTTGTTTCCATTAATGAAGAGGGAGGGCATGAAAGGATAGGGATTTGACTATACAGATGAGGTGAAGAAAAAGAATGGAGATGTTGTCCAAGCAGGTTAATTTGAAAAATGTTTCCAAGAATGAAATCGCAGATTTGATAAGCGTAATAAGTGTAATGGAGAATAGTTTGAAGGTAATAGGTCGTGTTGTAAAAAATTCTAAATATATAGCTTTGAAAAAAAATTCCGGGTTTTTTTTGGGCACCCCTCCTTTCTGTGACTTACTCTTGGTGGAAGTGTTTAAAGAATTAAACAGACCCACGTGGCTGTGAGTTGATTCTGACTCAGGGATATTTTTTTTTTTTAAGTGGTCCCCAATTTATGTGAGAGCAGAGGGCATAAAATTCCCTGGAAGTAGTGTTACAGCTCTTTTAGAATTTGTTCAGAAGATTTTCTGTTTTGTTGGGTCCCCCCCCAGAAAACCATCCAGCACAGTAAACCAGTACCAGGATTATATGCAGTGGTTTCTGGTTGTCGCTCCCACGGGCTTTAGGAACCACCCTCGGCCCCACCCTGGGAGGCGGCTCTTCCCCGCGGCGTCACTGCACATGCTCTTTCTCTAGTCCTGTATGGCGTCCGTGCCGAACAGGCCAGGTGGTCCTGGCCGAAGTCATCCAGGCATTCTCCACCCCAGAAAACGCCTTGCGCATGGACGAACTGACTCAGGGATCTTATGTGGGATGTCTGAGACTCCTTGTTGGCACAGCCTCCTCTTTCCACTGAGGACCAGCAGGTAGATTTGAAGCCCCAACCTCACCTTTAGCAGCCTTCACCTAACCTACAGAGCTGCCAGGGCTCTGCACTGCATTGAAAATGAAGTGCCATCTTTTTCTACTTCATTTCTATCACTTAACACCTTTCACTAACCAACATTACCACTTTATATCTTGTCTACTCCGTAAAATGTCCTCGGCCCTGAGCTACCTATCATTTTGCTGTTTTAGAGGTATATGAGAAACAGATTTAAAATGACCAAATTAGCCGCTTTCCTTTTGTATTTTAATCTTAATATATTTAAAAAGTTTTTTTTTCCTGTAGAAATTTTTGTTTCTTCGCAACGTTTTTGACTGAAAAGATAGCTTGATCCCTAATGGAAATAGGTGTGTGTTTTACCTTTCATAGAAATTTGGAGGATTCGGTTCATTATTTGAGGAGCCCTAGAAGAGGACAGGACCTGTGGACATCCTTAACTCATTTTAAAAAGCCAAACATCCTCACTGCCTTCAGGGCAATTCTCAAACAGAGTCACCCCAGAGTAGAACTGCCCGTGGGGTTTCCCGACATGGTTAAGGGTTTTTTGGAGTAAAAAGCCCCACCTCTCTCCCACCCACGGAGCGGACAGTGGTCTGGACCTGCCGGCCTTGCCTCACCACTGCCCTGCCAGAGTTCGCCCACCCTCATTAGACTCATCCGTGGGGATAGAGTGACCCTGGGGAGTTGCAAATGAGGGTGGTCTTTACACAAAATCAGAGTGATCTTTACCGATCTCAAATATGACACGTGTTATTCAGTTTCAGTATTATAACTTTAAGCTGGGGGAACATGGAGCTCTCTGCTTCGGGGATTTCCTAGGTCTCTGCTTGCACCCCCGAAGCCTCCCCTGTGTTTGTGTGCCAGCGTTTCCACACAGCTGCCCCTGCCCAGACTGGCAGCACGCACTCTGCTGGCATGACAATACGCTGTCATGTGGCTCGCTTCCTTAGCAGTTTCAACAGCACGCTCTTCCTTTCTGTAACTAGTTCATGGCGTTTGGTGGCCCTGGGAGAAGAGTGTTGATGGCTGGAGGCGCCCTGGTGGTGGAGTGGTACCAGGCTGGACTGATAACCTTAAGATCAGCAGTTCCAAACCACCAGCTCTTTGGGAGAAAGATGTGGCTGCCAAACTCTAGAAAGAGCTACAGCTTTGGGAACCCACAGGGCCTTGTCTACCCTACACTGTAGGGTTGTTAAGCGACCGAATTGCCTCCCTGGCCTTGAGCTTGGTTTGGTTCACGTCAGGCTGATTCTCACACCCCCTCAGGCAGCCTGACTGGAGCTCCTCTTCTGCTTTGCAAACCCTCGAACAAGATTTTCTGCCACGTTTTTAATTTTCATTTTTTTAATGGTAGATATTTACTACTGTTCAGTGAGGAGACCCAGTTTTATTGTTCTCTAGTTTGACATTTTCACAATAGTTCCTAGTAATATTTACAACTTAAAGGTAAAACAAACATCCTCACACCTGGACCCGTTGCGTTAACCTGGTAAGCGGCAGAAACACCCAAGGTGCCAAAGATTTCATCTCGCTTGGATCCACAATCAATGCTCACGGGAGCCGCAGTGAAGTGATCCAGGACGCTCTGCCCGTGGTAAATCTGCACAAGATCTCACGAACGGGTGGAAGCTCACGGATGATCCCACACCGTGGTACTTTGATGTACCGAGTCAGCAGGGAGTAAAGACGACCGAGAAGAGTGGATGCACTTGAACTGTGCCTTTAGTGAAGGATATTGAAATTGCCACAGGCTGTCAAAAGAACCAGCAGATCTGTCCGGGAAAAGCATACCCCAAATGCTTCTTCGAGGCAGGGTTGGCGAGATTTTGTCGCATGTACTTGTCAGGAGAGACCCGTCCCTGGTGAAGGACGCCCTGCTTGGTAAAAGGCGGAAGACCACCAACCTGATGGATGAACACAGTGGCTGCCACAGTGGGCACAAAGAACAATTGTGAGGATTAGACACACACACACACACACACACTCCCTAGGTAGTGAAATGATTAACATTACTCAATAGTTAACCCGGAGCTTCTGGTCTGAGTCACCCAGAGGTGGGTTGGAAGAAAGGCATGGGTGATCTACAGCCCCCAAAATCAGCTGTTGAAAATCCCATGGGACACAGTTGGTTCTACTGTAAGGTGACCAGATGTCCGCTTTTTAACAATTTAACAACGTCCCGCGGTGTTTTAAAATTAAAATAAGTATACTACAATACTTTTGCATTCTATGAACATTTTTGTTGCTCCATATAGACCTTTTTTTTTTTTTTTTTGGCATCACTGCTCTCCGGTGGTGGGAGTAGGAGGCCCAGCCCCACTGCTGGAATTGAACCTCCGTCCCAGTGGGCCACAGTCCCTCGCACAACCACTACGCCACTGGGGCTCAGCCCATAGACCAAATTTTTAATCAAGAACACCCTCCCACCCCCCCTTCAATGGTGTCCCACTTAAAATCTGGTCACTTTATCCTACTGTGACATGCATGGGTTTGCTATGAGCCTAAATCAGCTTGGTAGGAATACACACACACGTACACACACGCACCCCTCTACACACAGGTGAGAGTCTATATCAGATAGCTTATCTTCAAAGAACTGTCAGCATGCTGTGTACATTCCCTTTTGACCTTTTTATGAAGAGGCTTTGAGTATTCTCTTAGAAGTTAAGAGACTTAAAAAACCTGTATCTTTTCTCTCTGTCTGCTGGAGTCTCACCTAGGCTTACATAGTTTATGATTCATGGAAAGGCCTTCCTTGAAGCCTGGTATTTTTCTCATCAGGACCAACCTCATGTCCCTTCAAAAAATGGTTCTTCGTCTGCTCTACTAGCCAGAAGTGAATGTGAAATCCGGGTCCCGGGGAGAGGACCAGAGGGAGTAAGAACAAAGTGGCTTCTGAAGCTGGCTGCAGACCGCTCCTGGAAAGCCATCTGAGAGGCATTGACTCATCCAGGTTATTGCCACCTACCCCACGGACCCGAGACCCCACTGGTGGTAGATTCTTACTGAAAGAGACCCTAAACACCAGAGCCAAACTGCCCCTTGTAGGTGTCCCAGACTCGCTTTTGGCGGGAGTAAAAAGCCTTGTCTTTCTCCCCTTGCGGCTAGCAGCCCAAAGTGCCACCGTGACGCCACCAGGTCTCCTGACTCCACGTGACGGAGGACCTGTACTGTTCCCCCCATGCTGTTGGTGGTGGGTGCTGTAGCGACTCCATATGATGGACTCGAACTGTCCCAGCAGGCCTTCTCCATGCTAGGAAGCCAGCCGCCGGCCTGGTCTTTCTCCCATGGGACAGCTGGATGGCTTTGAAGTGCCAACCTCTCCGTTGGTAGCCGAGAGCATAGCAGTCGTTGATGCTGGTGCTCTTTAGGGCCCAGTGTAACGGGGGAGCTGTCTATAGGCTGTCCCGCCCACCCGCTGTTGGCATCCCCTGGGCCCTGTAGTTTTTATCTATAATTAAGAAGGTTCAGAGCCTCAGCGGAGGAACTCATAGACCTGAGAATACCCTTTCTCTTTCGACTTGCTCAAGAGAAAAGTCAAGTGGAGTTAAGTCAGGCGCTTATACTACAACGTGCGATTTTAAAATGAGTTTCTTTTACTTCCACACTAAACCCACAGCCATGAAATCAATTTTGACTCATAGTGACCATATAGGACAGGATAGAGTGGTGCCGAGGGCTTCTGAGACTGTAACTCTATACTGAACTAGAACGCATCATCTGTCTTTGATGGAGCAGCGGTGGGTTTCGGACTGCTGATTTTGTGGTTAGCAGCCCAACATGGTACCCCTGTTGACTACCGGCACTCCAGCTTTTCCTCGGGAAAAGCTCGGGTTCTCGTCCACAGCGAGGTCGTTTGTACCTCACACAGGATCAAGAGAGGAAAGGTAGACCAGCACTGCCTGCCCTGTCCCAAGACACAGATCATGGCATGTCCCCAAAGCCGCCGCCTCAGATCCCATTCTTCTTTCCTGCTGGGACTCTCTCCCTCCATGCCGAAGCTGGTTCCCCTTATCCCCAGCAGAGCCGTTGGCTTTGGCCTGAACCCCATTCTTCAACCTGGGGCCAGGAGTGCTTCACTGTTGGACATCGCATGTGCATCGGCAACGGTGGGCGCGGTGTGGGCATCGCTGCTGGCTGCATGCCGTGTTGTGCACCCCTCGGGGGCAGGGGTACCTGGAGCTCTCTGCCGCGCTTCACGAACACCAGCCAGAGAGGATCCGGGTCTACCAAGTCACCTCCTGTAGTTTACTCAACCTGGGCTCCTTGCGCCTCGGTTCCCTTAAGATTTTTTATTTTACTATTGTTATTTTTAACAAAGCTAGCACTAGAGAGCGAGCATTGTCAGTATTATAGAAAGAGCGCTATCAGTTATCTGAAACCATCCAAACCCCCCCCAAACAAACTCCCTGCCACAGGTTGATGGCAACTCACAGGGCGGGGCAGACCTGGCCCTGTGCATGTCCCAGGCTGGAATTCTTTACGGCCTGTCTCTTGACTTGTCTTGGGGAGATTGGTGCGGCATTGATTTTCGACCGTAGCCCTGCTTCTCGGTCTGTTTTCTGCAACAGAATGATTTCTTTCTGGGCGACTCTTCCTACTGAGATACCGTCTCCAAAATTTTATTCTCTTTACGTCTATTTTAAATTGTGTACAGATTTCCTTCCTTTGTGGGGGGGGGGGTGGTGGTGGTGTTTAGAGATGTAACTCAAGGGCTTTAAAGCAACCAACCCTACCAGCACAATGGCTTCTGACTCAGTCTGGGGGTGGGGGTAGGCTGGGTGTCATTTTATCATCTAAACGTTGCTCAAATGCCCGTTGCCCTAGGCCACCTCCCAGACACCTCAAACAGGGAGGTTCGACTTGCAGCAAGCCAGATGTTTGCATTCTATTCTTGTCCAGATTGCTCTTTCAAATCAGGGATTTCCGCTTCGTTTCGTGGTCCTTCGACCGGGACAGACAGCGTGTCTGAGAGTCAGCCCAACTTCAGCTTTCTTCCTTTGGAAGGGTCTTGCCAACACTTCCACGAGTTTTGCCTGTCCCTGCTCAGATCCGCTCGGAGTGGTGGCAGAACTGACAGTGGTGCCATGTAGCCAGGCCGAGGTCCTGCGACTTCTCTGTCATGGGAAGAAGATCTTACTTGCTTGTGGCTTTGGGAATCCGCTGATGCTGACGAGGGTCTTTGCCTTCCACATCTGGGGTTGTAGCTTCTGCAGGGTGGTGGGACGGATGCTTTGAGTTGAAGTGCTTGGGATCTTTCCAGGATGTGCTTGCTAAATGCTAACGCGGTCCTATTGACGGCACACCACGCTTTGCCGCAAGTTAATGAATCCAGGCCAAAGGAAGGAAAGAGACATTTCGGAGACAAGAGTTCCACATATTCTTTCACAAAAGTACTCTGGGAAGATGTCTTCCACTTTCTTAGAAACTGCGGTAGAATCTGTAGCACCGAATGTGGCCGTTAGCTGTTTGAGAGTCCGGTTCTGTGGCATTCGTCACACTCACACCCGTATCTGGCCAGCATCCCCTCATCCCCTCCACTCACATGGGCGAGTGCTGCTGCCCAACTGTGACCTCAAGCAGCTGCAGTTACCGCCTCGACAGACCATCAGGAAGGATCATATTCCAACCAGATCTGCAGGCTGTCAAGACCGTGAGACGGGCCTCAAGAAGAGTGAATGGGTCATTGAATATCCCTTGGAAGCTTCTGGAGGGGAATAAAGACACTCTGGAGGCGTCGTGACCCCGTCTCCCCATCTTGAGAAGCTGCAGTGGAAATGAGGTGTGACTAGACCCGTTGACATAAGTAAGCCCAGTCACCGCTGGCAATGTGTAGTGGTTATGCATCCAGGAATCAGGTATAAGTACTAATTTTTTTGCCCCTGTTCTTGTGGACTGATAGCCAGCAAGGTGTGAAACTTAATCGGACAGTGTTTAAAGGTGGTTTCTCAATTAAAATACCATGCTTTTTTCCATTTGTGTCTTACCTACCAGAAGGTCTGGAATGCAGTGGCTAGAATTTGGGAGAAATGCGGAAGCTTTCTTGCTGGAGGGAGACTTCACAAAGTTACAGTACAATGGTATGTTCTTCAGGACAGAGAAGGATAGATCTCGCTTTTCACTCCCGGTTCGCTGCGCTACCCAGCCAGTCTGCAACTAGGACATTCCCCACCCTTGCTGTCAGTCTTGACGAGGACCTGGGAAATCAGAATCTCCACTTTCCGCCAACTGCATCCCTCAGAAAGGAGGCCCGGTGGTGTAGTGGCCCGGAGCTGGACTGCTTACCATCTGGCCCTCAGTTCAAAACCACCAGCTGCTCCTTGGGAGAGAGATGTGGCTTTCCGCTCCGGCAAAGAGAGTCTTAGAAATGCACAGGGGCTGTTCTCCTCTGCCCTGTAGGGCCGTTAAGAGTGGGCATCCTCTGGGCCCGTGAGGGAGAGCATCCTTCAGTGATACCGCTTCCTTAGTGAGATCATTTCTGCTCACTGAACCTCCCGGAAATTCTCATTTCCATTCTCCTTACCTTAGTCTAGGGCCCCAAGTACGTCTTCTCCTTTGGCTGGTCTTGGGCTTCCCAACTATTTCCCAGAGTGAGCACCTCTGAAATATGCCCTCTACAGGGCTACCAGAGCAATTTTTCCTGGTTTTCTCCAAGGAATATGGCCTCCTAGGGCCATATTGCTTCCATTTTCATTGCAGGCTGGCCCTTGGACTTCTCTGGGCCTCCGTTCCCTCAATGGGGATGAGCAGGTTAGAGCCCATTTGGAAAATTAAGTGTGTGATGAGCCTCTTTGATGCCTCCTGGCTGTTGCTCCGGCCCGCAGTGCCCTCCGTATCCTCTCCATCTGGCAGGTGCTGCTCTCTCCAAGGCAGACAGGGTCAAGTCTGCAGCCTCGTCTATTCACCCCTGGTAAACCAACCCACTCCTTTCTACAGCACACGGCGGCACAAGTCTGATGACTGGTTTACCTGTGCACCATTTGTGTGTGTGTGTGTGTGTGTGTGTGTATGTTTAGAATCAGTGAATCTGTTGAGAATAAAGATCCGATCTTCTTTACCCTCTTAGTGAATTTCTTCATCTATATCTATATGTAAAAATATATTGAAAAGTAAACATTAAAAAACTTAAAACTCAAACTCCCTGCCATGAAGTCGATTCCTACTCAGAGTGACCCATTGGGCAGGGCAGTACTGCCCTTGTGGGTTTCTGAGGCTCTAGTTCTTTATGGGAGTAGAAAGCCTCATCTCCTGGGGAGCAGGTGTGTTGAACGGCTGATCTCGCACTTAGCAGCTCAGTGCACAGCCCACTATGTGACCGAGCGTTGAAATCATTCTACTGCGGTGAGGTCCCCTCAGGCTGGCTCGCATAGCAATCCCAGGTACCACAGAGCCAAACGCGTGCCCACTCTCACACCGTCCTCACAGTCACCGTTATGTTTGAGCCCATTGTTGTAGCCGGCCCGTCTTCATTTTTGTTGGCCACGAAGCCCGACTTCCTTCCCCAGGGACTCCTTTCTCCTGATCAGCGTGTCCGAAGTACGTGAGACACAGTCTTGCCACCCTTGAGTCTAAGTGTTGGCGCTGTACTTCTGTCAAGGTAGACCTGTCTGTTCTTGTACTTCAGTCTTGTTCGCCAACATCCCAATTCAAGTGCATCAGGCCTGTGGTCTTCCTTATTCACGGTCCAACTTTCGTTATGTATACAAGATGACCGAAGATACCATGCTTTGGGTCAGGGGCACCATAGTTTTCAAAAGGCTATTCCTGCGCTTCAGGACTTTTAAGTCAGTTTTGTGCGAGAGATTTATCCCAGTGCCATATGTCATTTGATTGCTGCTTCCGCAAGCATTCATCTTGGATCCCAGTAAAATGAAATCCTTAGGGCCGAGCCCTGGTGGCGTAGTGGTTGTGCGTGGGACTGCGGCCCACTGGGACGGAGGTTCAATTCCAGCATTGGGGCTGGGCCTCCTACTCCCACCACCGGAGAGCAGTGATGCCCCCAAAAAATTAAAAAAAAAAATGAAATCCTTGACAACCCAAATCTTCCTCCCTGATGTCAGGTTATTGCCTGTTGCCCCAATTGTAATCAGTCTGGAGGCTGCAGTCCTTCCTTTTCACCAAGTGCAGCTTCGTGCTCTCTTCCTTCCCAGCAAGCAACGTTGTGCCATGTGCGTGTCCTGGTGGTCATTGGGTCTTTCTCCCAGCCTGATGCCGCATGCTTTCTGTAGCCACTTTCTTGGGTTGCTGGCTCCGCATCCAGATGGACAAGGTTCGGTGACAGGATATGACTCCAAGGCCCCTCTTTCCCAATTTTAAGCCATGCGGTGTTCCCTTGTTCTGTTAATGGGTAGGCATTATAAAGTGAGAGAAGCAGTGCTGTTGTTCATTCCTCTTTTGCCCAGTGTGAACTCTTCTTAATATTCGGATAGCGCGCTAGATAGCCACACATATGTGAGTAAGATTTTTGATGTTTTATAAACAAATAGGTAGAATTAATACCAGGCTGCATAACAAGGAGTAATAGGATTAATAGTAAGTACATAGGATTCACAGCAAGGAGTACAGAGTAAGACATATTTAAAGGTAAGGGGCAAATCTAATAGTCTGCCATTAAAAGAACCACGGCCTGCCAAAAGAACAAACATCCATCTGGGAAGAAGTACAGGAAGAATGCTCCTTAGAAGCAAGGATGGCGAGACTTTGTCTCCTCTGATTTGGACCTGCTTGTTCTCAGGTCCCTGAAAAAGGATATCATTTTTGGTAAAGGAGAGAGAGAAGGTCACCATCAAGTTGATACCTAATCATAGTGACCCTCTAGGACAGAGTTGAACTGCTCCTGTGGATTTCCCAGACTGCACCTCTTTCTGGAGAAGAGAGTCCGGTCTTGGGTGGTCAAAAGCTCCGTTTCTCTCATGGAGTAGCTGGTGGTTTTGGAACAGTAGTCTTTGCAGTTTGTAGCTACAAGGTTGTCAGTACAGACCCACCCAATGCTCCAAGGGAGAAAGATGAGGCAGTCTGCCCCCGTAAGAATTTGGAATACCTGGAGAGGGTTGCGATATCTAGAAATCGATTCCATGGCAGTGGGGTTAATCAGATGTGAAGGTGCTTTGGGGGGCACAGTGGTGAAGGACTCAACTTGTAAACACAAGATTGAGGGTTTGAACTCACCCAGCAACAGTCAGGAATAGGCCCATTGACCTGGCCCATTAAAATTATAGCCTTGAGAACCTTTGGGGGCCATTCTACACAGTGGTATGGGGTCTCCCAGAGAGCATCCACCCACACCACCCACACATGGTTATTAAGTTGATATTAGTAAAAATGTCACTAACTCAGATGCTCCGGCTGTATTTCGAATGCCAAGTGACCATGTGTGACTGGTAATGGCTACAGTACAGCTGTACAATTCCAGCTATACGAGAATTCTATCGCCCAGTAGTGACCAATAGCATTGGGCCAAGAAAGTGAGCTTGTATACAAGTTTAAGGTGAATTCTGACTCCCTCTCTTCCTCACCTCCATCCCACGGTGTCGTTTTTTTTAAGTCTCCCTTGTTTGGCTCTTTTCCTTGGGAGGTTTACCATGCTTGAACAATGTTGACGTCTACTGCTAAAAGGGTATCAATTCTGGATTGGTGTCTAAGTCTCATTTTGAGACATTCCGTCAAAGGATCTTGGCTTACTTTTCTGGACCAAAAATTAGGTAAAGTTTTAAAACAGTATTTTTTTTTCCCTTTTCGTTAAAATAGTTTGTTTAGGGACTCTTACAGCTCTTAAAACGATGCATGCATCAGACACATTTGTGTGTATTTTTATTCACTTTTTAAAAGTAACATTTTTAAACAGAGATCTGTAAAAATGTTTGTGCTGATGAAAGATGACAGGCTAGTTAGCTGGAAGCATTTACCCAGAGTGCTTGAACCTGTCGTCACATTAGATTTTTCTTCGTCTACCACTCTTTTGCTGTTGTTTCTGGCCTTTCCTGATTAACAGAGCATGGGTTTTCCAAATACAGATGTGGGGATGGTTTACATTGCAGCTGCCACTAACATCTGTATTATTATGTAACACAGGAACACACACGTATGCCAACAGGCTCTTTTGGACAAATCTGCACCATCTGTAAAAATAGCAGCGATTAGCTGAGCCCTGGTGGTGCAGTGGTTGGTTGTGTGAGGGACTGCAGCCCACAGGGTTGACGGTTCAAGACCAGCAGCAGCTCTCCAGGAGCAAGGCTGGGCTTCCTATTCCCACCAGGGCAGTGATGCCGGGCGGGGGCGGAGAGATAGCAGCAACTGTTGTTCTTAGGTGCCGGTGGTGAGTCGGTTCCATTTCAAGGAGACCCTTTGTCCTCACAGTTGTTATGTTTGAGCCCATGGTTACAGCCACTGGATTGGTCCATCTCTCAGGGGCCTTCCTTTCCCCCGTCCGCTTACTAAATGGGAGGTCTCTCTCCAGCTTCTGCAGCTTCTCCAGCCAGCAAGCTTCTCTGCCAACACAAAGCTGGCACGTTTACGGCAAGTGGCAGTGCTCAGTGCATAAGCATTTGGATCAAAACTCACCTCAGAAGTGTCCTCAGAGAGACTTGGAAACAGAAACAGACAGCTATAATAAATAAGTACAGGGCTGAGCCCCGGTGGCGTAGTGGTTGTAGCACGGGACTGTGGCCCACTGGGACGGAGGTTCAATTCCAGCTGTGGGGCTGGGCCTCCTACTCCCACCACCGGACAGCAGTGATTGCCCCCCCCCCCCAAAAAAAATAAGTACAAAGATGGTTCTTACTTTTCCGGTTTGTTGTAAAGAAACAAATCCGGTTTAGAAATAGACAAGTAAATGCTGAGTCTCATGTCACGCTAGGAAATAGACCATTAGTATTTTTTCCTGTTCCATTTAGAGGTACGCAAGAGCATTCCCCTTAAAAAGCAGGATCCCCTCTCAAAGGCTATGTATTAATTTATTTTACAAAACAACTCTATCATCTTTAGAGTACTCTGCATTAAACTTGATACACTTATCAAATCTGCAATTTCATTCTTGGAGACATTTTGTAAACTCCTCTGTTTGAATGAATGACAGCCACCTCAAATCTTGTTTTTCTCCTCTCCTCTTCTACTTCATCAAATTGCTGTCCTTTCTTGTCTCGTCCTTCTTGGAAACAAAAAGAAGTCGCGTGGAGCCGGGTCTGGTGAGGAAGGTGCGTGGGGCAAGAGAGGCATGCTGGTTTTTTTTGTTTTGTTTTTTTCCCAAAAACGGGTGCACTGAGATATCTGCGTGATCAGGTGCATTGTCACGGTAGCAAAACCAGTCCCCTGTCTGCCATAAATCAAGCCTTTGTCGTCACACGCGGTTACACACCTTTTTAGAACCTCTGCGTAGAAAGCTTGATTAGCAGTCTGACCTGGTAGAACGACTCCAAAATGCACTATCTCCCTCAGAAAAAGCAAGCAAGCAAACAAACAAACCAACAAATGAGTATCATTTTATTTGGAAGAGGGCACCCCCTCCTACATTTTGAAGGAGCTTTGATTAAAGACTGCCTGCTAACCCCAAGGTCAGGTGTGACAGCTAAGAGTGCCACCTTGGAAACCTGTGGCGAGATTCCACTCTTTCCAGAAGAAGGGCCATCAGTAAAGGGCCTCTACTCAGTGGCAGTGTGTTTTTTGACTACTTTATGAACCCCCGTTTTCTATGCCTTGGTGCTGTAGTGCGTTGCCTGTTGAGCTCAGAACCTGGGGTTCAGCAGCTCAAGCCCACCTGGAGAACAGGAAGTCTGTGGCCCCTGGAAAGACTGACATATCAGAAACCATAGGAAGTCGTTCGGCTCTGTCTTATTACAGGGTCGCTGTGAGTGGAGATTGGCTCGCGGGCTCTAAAGACAAGAACAGTCAGTTCCTACTCACGGTGACCCGATAGAGTAGAATTGTCCCTGTGGATTTCTGAGACTGTAGCTCTCTAGGGCTGTTGAACGCCGCCTCTCTCCTGGGGAGCACTTACTGGTTTTGAACTGCTGACCTTGCTTCGAGCGGCCCAGTGAGTGGTAACCCATCACACCATGAGGCACTTTGGTCTTGGTAGTAGTGGGGGTTTAATTCTCTACCCTATAGGAGGCTATCATTGGTGGTTGATAATCATCATAATAGTCGTTCCAGAACATTAGGCATCAGATTGAAGTTACAGGGAAACTTATTTCATATTTTTTAAGAACACTGGTGTTTACAGTTTGAGGCTGATCTGATTTTCACAGAAGACATCAGAACACTGGTTGTGACTTTTATTCCTGACCACAGACCTACTCAGCTAGAGTTTTTACAATATGGTGAGTGGGCATCAGGTGGGCGGGGACTTCAAAAAGTTAGTGGCACACTGGAACTGAAAGATGGTAAGATTATTTTGTAGACCTCTCACAGCCCATTCATGCATAGATAGACCTTTCTATCTAAGGTTTATGTCATTCACATCATATTTGTAGTGTATGCATCTCCATAAAAACGGAGTGGCCAAATTTGAGTGGAGATAGACTCAGAGAAGGAAGGTGGTTTCAGCTCTAAATGTCTCCTCTCCTGTATGTAAAAGAGACTAGTTTTCATATCTGGCTCCAATGTTTTTGAGACTTAAGAAAGCCATGCCTCGTACTACTTGTCACAACATTATGAAACCCTGAAAATAGTGTGTGAATAAGTGAAAGGAACCAGAGACCAAATGTGTACGTGCAGAAGAGAACACTCCCTAGAGGCAGGAAGTGGCCGTCAGGAGCCCTGGCGGCATACAGGTTACATGTTAGGCTGCAATCCTTGAAGTCAGTAGTTTGAAAACCCCAGCTGCTCCTCAGAAGAAAAGTGAAAGTTTCTACTCCCTTCAAGAGTTCCCTGTCTCAGAAACCCACAGGCAGTTCTACCCTGGCCTATACGGCTATCATGAGTCAGAAACAACTTCATGGCAGTGAGTTTGGTTATTTGATTTGGGGAGCTGGCTGGAGAGAGGTTTTTTGTTTCATTTTTTCCCCCCCAGACGTTTGTGTGTTTCTGGGAGAGAGGGCAGTAAAGTTCTTCTGGAGTTAGATAGTGAAACCTTGGTAGGGCAGTGAGTTACAAATTGGGCTGCAAACCATGAAATCAGCAGTTCGAAACCACCAGCTGCCACATGGGAGAAAGATGAGTCTTTCTGCCCCCTTAAAGAGCTACAATTGAGGAACCCACCAGGACAGTTCTCCCCAGGGTCTTTGTGAGTTGCAATCGACTGAATGGCAGGGATTTTGGACTTGAGCAACCACACAGTCAGCAGTTCGAACTCACCAGCTACTCCTCGCGACAATGACGAGGTTTCTGTTTCTCAGGATATTTAAAGCATGTGTTCTCAAACTTATTTGGCCTGCTGCTTCCTCTTCAGAAAAAAAAACCCCAAAAACTCAGCACCCCACCGCACGAAAAAGTTTTTATACACTAGGCCACAATCCAGGATAATGTAAAGGAAGGTTTTTTCTGACTCTTTCTGCCACACCTTTCTCTTACAGATTGGTGGTGGGTGGGAACCACTGACCTTTTGGTTAGCCGCCAAATGCTTAACCACCGTTCCACCAGGACTTCTGTCTCCCCAATGCTCAGCAGTAGCACTTGATATGTAATGGTTATTTGATTACTGGTTTGAACCTATGAGAGGGCACCACAAAAACCAAGGTTGCTCTGGAGAGAGTAGAGCTTTTAGAGTACGCAGTTTTTCCTCACTGAGCAACTCTGCATTAGCGCACCCAGTGGTGTCACCTGGGAAGGTTCTCTCTGGTGAAATTTTTTGTAAAAGCAGTTTCATTTGAATCTCATTTTTTGCAGTGGCCCATGTAAGAGACGGCATGTGGCTGTAAAATTTTATTTCCTGCTCTGGTGAAAAATGCCCCAGAAACTGTTGTGATGTTGCACACAGCTTACAAGGACGGTGCTATGGGGGAAACCCAAGTGTAAGAGTCGTTTTCTCATTTCAAAAAAGGTGAAATGTCCATCAATGACAATCCTCGTTCTGGACGTCCATCAACTTTCCAAATGGACAAAAAGATGGACTTATAGTGCACTGGGAGTTTGTTCCATCAGGTCAGACCGTCAGTGAAGTTTTCTATTTAGAGGTTTGGAAAAGATTGTGTTTAACAGTGTGGACAAAAAAGGCCTGATTTGGGACAAATGGGAGACTGGTTTTGCTACCACCACCATGCTTCCATCACAGTGTATCAGTATTTTGGTAAAGAACAGCATGCCTCTTATGCCCCACACACCTTACTCACCTGACCTTGCTCCATGCAACTTCTTTTTGTTTCCAAGAATGAGCAGGGACATGAAAGGACAGCAGTTTGACACTTTAGAAGAGGTAAAGAGAAAAACGAGGGAGGTGCTGTCAGCCATCCAAACAGATGAGTCTGAAAAATGTTTCTAAGAATGGAATCGCAGATTGGTTAAATGTATTAAGTGTAGTGGAGAGTACATTGAAGGTGTTAAGAATGTTTTGTAAAAATATTTTAAACACATAGCTTTTGGGGAAAAAATCCATTTGGGGTTGTGGGGTGGGGGGGTACCCTCTCAAATTTCTTGAGGTACAAGGTGATGATAAATCGATTCCTAAAATCTCCCTGTCATCCCATCAATTCCATCTGTAATCTTGCTAGGCTTTTGTCAAAGCAACTCTCTGTGGTTCGCAGAAGGGGTGAGGAGGTGAGAAGAGAGATGCCCAGAAGTTCTGTGCATGTTACTCCCATCAAGTCACATGGCAGTGTAGGTGTCGGGTGTAGGGCGAGACGGGATGTGGGTGTCGGTGGAAGATGAGCTAGGGCAAAGTGGAGGATGAGCTAGGGCAAGGACTAGATGCAGGAGGACTTGGGGTCAAGTGCTGCTGTGGAGCTCGCCAGGTGCTTCTGTCTGTGGCCAGTGAGGGCAGAGGGGTGCATTGGTGATTTATGGTGATGAAGTGGACCTGCAGGTGCTGATGGGTAGAAGATACAGGTGTGCTGACCAGGGCAAAGGTGTGCATTTCACAGTCACCCCTTCAGAGGTTACTGTGGGACCTGCTGGCTGCCGCTGGCAGTGCAGTGTGGGCGTAGAGAGGAGCCTGGGTTCTCTAGGATGCAGGATCTCAGAGCTCATGTGTCACCCGGGGGGAGCCCGTTTCGAAAACGGAAGCAAAGATTGTGAACTGGGTTACTACCTGGTTTCCTGTCTTCTCGGCAGTTTTCCATTCACGTACCTGCCCACCTCGGGGCCCGTTTCCCCATTTGCTGCTGTTCTTCTCAAGGGGACACCCAGCCCCACCTGAGTTTCAAATGATGCTTGTGCTTTTTCTTATCGTTTGGTTTTGTTAGTTAGAAGTCGTCCCCCCCACTTGTTTGGGGTGTGTGTGTGAGTGAGAGAGAGAGAGAGAGAGAGTGTGAGAGTGTTGTACTTTGGGGATACAGTATTGTAAAGTAGGAACCTAATGACATAGCAGGTTATGTGTTGGGCTGCTGGCCCCAAGCACACCGGCTCCTCTGGAGAACAATGAGGCTGTCTATTCCCACAAAGGCTTGTCTCTTTGTAAGCCCTCGGGAGTAATTCTCCTCTGCCCCGTAGGTCACTGTGAGTCTAAACGAACCCCGTGGCGGTTGCTGGCTGCTGGTGGTGCAGATGACAGCATTTACAGGCTTTCTGAGCCCACAGGTCATAATGTGTATCCATTTTCTCTTACTTTCCTAACATTTCCTTTTGGTTTTGATTTTGATCATGGTTTTGGTTTTGGTTTTGATCATGCTAATATTTTGTAAGCTGCCGAGGCTGTTTTGGGCTTGTGGTTGGCTTATTACCGTAAACAGAGATACAACGAAACATTAGGCACCTCACCCACTTGGGGGTGTGCAAGTCATGGAAGAGTTCCTAGTTTGGGAAACTGAACTGAAACCTCGGGAATGGCCTCTGGTGGGGCCAGCCCTGTCCTCGAGGCAGAGGGCTGAGAGTAGGAAGGGCCCCCCCACCCTCCCTCCCTGGTCTCTCCCTCTGGAGACGCTTTCTGCACGTCCCCTGCTGGAAGCCAGCTGAGGATCTTAGCGCATTCAGCATGTGCTTCTAGGAGTGTGGTTCTCAACCTTCCTAATGCCGTGGCCCTTTAATGCAGTTCCTTGTGTGGTGGTGTCCCCCCCAATTATTTTCGTTGCTATTTCATAACTGTAATTTTGCTACCGTTATGAATCCGGTGACCCCTGTGAAAGGGTCATTCGACCCCCAGGTTGAGAGCAGCTGTGCTGGGATCTGTTCCATCCAGTAGGTGATTCTCAAACCCGGCTCCCATCCAGTTGATGCCAGCTCTTAGTGACCCCGTCGGACGGGGTAGAACTGCTTCAGTGAGTTTCCAAGACTGTCGCGCTTCACAGGGGCAATAGGCTCTCCCAAGGAGCCACTGGCAGTTTCAAGGCCCTGTGACGTGAGCACTGAGTTTCATTCCCATGTTAAATTCTAAAGCTCAGCGTTAGGGATCACTGATGAACGTTGATCGTTCTGGTACCAGTAGAGTACCTTCCTTTAAAAGAGAAAACAGATTCATAGAAATAACTTCGCTCCGAGACCCCTAAAAAGCAAAGTTAGAAATATTTTGGCGTGGGGTGCCAGGAGGTGGCATTGTCCAAAATCGTAGGCAGCTTTTAAGGGGAGACACCAGTCTCACTTCCATCACGTGGATACCGACTCATAGAGACCCTATTGGGCAGGGTGAAACTGCCCATGTGAGGCTGAGACTGTATTGCTTTACAGGAATAGAAAGTCCATCTTTCTCCCAAGGAGTGATTGGAGTTTTCAAGCTGTTGACCTTTGGGTGTTGCAGCCCAGTGCAGACCCCTTATTCCACATAGAGACCATTTAACATGTGTTTGAGTGTGTACCTACATAGCTGTTTAAAATAAATAGTAATTATTTGCCGACTTGTCTGATTTTCCTGCTGGCTCATAGTTCCTCAGAGGCAGTGATGGTATTTCATTTGCCAAATCATGCCCACCATTTGCACGTGGCAGCGCCCACACTGGTCCTTAGAGATGATGCAAACGAAGCGGCTGATAGGAAGGTATACGGCCCAGGCAACCAAGTGAAACCCAAGGGCCTTCATGGTCTCCCCACTAGTTCTCTGAACACAGGGAAGCAAGAAACCACGCTTCTTAAGAGGAACTCAGCATTTCGGCAATGCACGTCTTCTGTACAGAAGCCTACCAATGCACCAGCCTCAGTTCTTTCTGCCGATGCCTGGCAGAGATCCTGGATCTGACCTGGGAATGACACGGACTCGTGTACAGTCTACCCAAACTGAGCACGTCCAGCTTTCTCTTTGTGCTCTGTCCTTTGACCGCCCAGTGCACACCGTTTCCTGTGGCTGGCAAAGGCTACTTGGTTTTTTGACTATCGCTCTCCACACAAGAGTTTTCGTTTTGTTTCTTCTATCTCCAGTTCTTACCTACAAGTCCTCCGTCTGGGGAGAAAGATGAGGCATCCCACTCTGCGTGAAGAGTGGCCGTCTCAGAAACCTGCAGGGCCAGTTGTGAGTCAGAATTAAACTATGTCCCAGTACAGAGAAAGCAAATGATCAAGAATGCAAATGTTGGAATACAGTTTGGTTTGAGCCCCGGAACCACAAACGATCGCCCTGGCTCTTTTCCCGTGTCCTCTTCCACCACTGGACAGAAGTTTCCAGGAAAGCAGTTCTCCTCTTTAGTGGTCCTCTGAAAATCTGCTCTTGGAGAAGGCGGCACTTGGGAATTCTGCCCTCAGGCCAGCAGAGGTCACTGTGCCCCTAGGAGAGGAGCCCAGTGCTGCCTGCTGGAGAAGAGGGGGAGCATACTTCACCACCGAGCATGTCAGTGTGAACTTAACCCCGCTCACCACCCTCAAAAACCAAACCATAGAGATCCTGTCGACTCTGTGGCAGTGAGTTAAGTTTGGGGGTTCAAATTCAAAGTCCCTTGCCTGTCATGTGCACATCGCCTTTATTGTTGATCCAAACAATAAGAACTTATCCTGAGGAGATTTTTAGGGTCCTGGGTGGCACCGTGGGTACGCATCAGGCTGCTAACTGCCACGTCAGCAGTTCTGAATCACCAGTTGCTCCATGGGAGAAACATGAGGCTGTCTTGGAAAGCCACAGGGGCAGTTTCTACCCTGTCCTGTATCTATCTGTGGTAGACTAGTAATGAAAGCATAGAAAATATCCAAGCTCGTATTATTACACACCGTTACTTTTCCTAAGGGAACTAACCGACGGGGATATGATAGCTGGGGATCGTAGCCCGTATGTCATTTGTACTGTTCCTGCAGGACCCAAACAGAGCTTATGCTTGTGTTCAGTTTCTGGGGTTTCTTCACCTCTTCTGCTCCTGTCCTGTAGAGTCCTCATGAGTTGGCTCATGGCATCGACTCAAAGCAGTGAGGTTTTTTTGTCTTTGTTTTTATGAAGGAAACAGCTTCCATGTATACACACATAGTCAATAATTTTAACTCTTCCCATTTCTTTCTTTCTTTAAAAATCTCATTTCTTTATTTAAAAGTTCTTTCCATGTCAGTAAAATATCCTCTTTTTATCCCAACATTTTGCTTCAAGAAATTCTCCTTTAGAAGATGTTTTGAAACTGATTGTGGTAGTAATGTACAACACTGCTTGTTGTGACCGTACAGTGGAATGTCATGCTACCTGTAAGAGCTCCCAGTAAAACTTTGCTCTTTTTAAATTTTGCATCACTTTATTGGGGGCTCCTGCAACTCATCATGATCAATATATGTGTTAGTTGTATGCAGACCACATTTGTACATTTGTTGCCGTCATCATTCTCGAAACATCCTCTTTCTACTTAGGCCCTTGGTATCAGCTTTCCATATGTCCCCTCCCTTCTCACTCCCCCTCGGTTTGTTTGTTTTTTCAAACAAAAAGATTTTCTCCTTTAGAGTATATCCATAGTTTTGGTAGTTTTTTCGAGACCTATAATACTTTTTTTTTGGGGGGGGGGGGCGGCATCACTGCTCTCCGGTGGTGGGAGTAGGAGGCCCAGCCCCACTACTGGAATTGAACCTCCGTCCCAGTGGGCCGCAGTCCCGCGCACAACCACTACGCCACCGGGGCTCAGCCCAATACTTTAAAAAAAAATAATTTTTTTTATATAATAAATTATTTCATTGAAAATCACAAGCAAGACAGACATAATTTTGTTTCTTTTATTCAAACAGGATTTTTCTTTCACATTAAAATTTGTCACAATGATTCATCTCAGGAAGATGTTGTGCCCCCATATAAGGCTTTTATGTAAATTCACCCATTTAAAGATTCTAAAATCACTAAGCTACTTAAATCATAAGGTCTTTCTGTGAACTTTTGAGTATTTAATCAGAATGTATCAATTACCCACATGCCTGTTCTTTTTCTCTCCCCCCACCCCCCAATCACTGCCCTGGTTGGGGTAGGAAGTTCAGTCTTGCTCCTGGAGAGCTGCTGCTGGATTAGAACTGCCGACCCTGTGAGCCGCAGTCCTGCACACAAACACTGTGCCACAGGGCCTCATCTTACATGCCTGTTCTTAAGAGATGCAAACCAGGATTTGATTCATAAAGTGGTAGAAGAAATTTGATGGACATGTTATATTTGGTCCTGAAAGAGAAAACCAATAGTGTTTATTTTTCAATAAATACTCTTAAACGCTACCTCAGTAAGCATTGTTTGTTGTAGTAGCTATTCACTGGGCTGCTAATCTCAAGGTCAGCAGTTCGAAACTACCAGCTGCTCTAAGAAAGAAAGGCAAGACTTTCTTGCTATTCCTGTTAAGATTTGCCATCTTGGAAACTCACAAAGGCAGTTCTGCCTTACCGTGTGCGGTCGATATCAGTTGCTATTGACTCGGTAGCATTGAGCTTAAGCCGAGCTGACTTAACATCGATCCACATGGCCATTTACTCTTGGTTGGTGGAGAACCTGATGACCATGAACCACTGGCTTCTTCTCTTATAGGTGTGTGGTTGAGGGAGGGGGCACAAGGTGTTACCGAATATACTTGAGTATAAGCTGACCCAGATATCAGCTGAGGCACCTAATTTTACCACAATAGCTGCTTTAAAAAAAGGGCTGAAAAACTCACCTAAATGTACAAATGTGCTTGACACAGGGATGTATGTATGGATAGTGATAACAGCTGTACGAGCCCCCAATAAAATGATTTTTTT